>ML783099.1:0-11909 GCA_009831015.1 Picea engelmannii
GTATCAATAGATACCTTGTTCTCTTTTGCGAGATGGTCAGTCTGATCCTGATGTTCTTTTGACATGGTAGTTTCTAGGGAACTCAATTTTTCATGCAATTCCAACACATGTTTCTTTTATTTCCTTAATTAAGCAGTAAGCCTACTCACTGGCCATTTATTTGCATTAACAAATTCCCCTAAATGCCCCTAAGGCATCAACAACTTCTTCTACAAACTCCTCTTCATTTATATGTGCAACATTCCAAAGCTACACTATTTCCTGTGTAGTCTCCTCATGTTGTGCTATCTTTCTTTTCTTAGTTTTCCTTTTGATGATTGTTTTAGTTGTGTCATTGAAGGTGTAGGTATGTAGTGACAATACATTTTCTTGAATTTGTTGCAGACTATCAAAATCAAGAGTTTTAGATATTAGTATACGTGGAATGGAAGTGATGGGGGTGGTGTCAATAGCAGAGACAATTGTAACAACTGTTGAATGGGTGTTCTCAGTACCTAGATTGGTACTGCTTTCAATATTTACTTCACTAGTTTTCTCAGGGATATGTGTTGTGACTTTGTTCTGATCCTCCTTTCCTACTACATTGTCCTAATGATCCTGCTTCTCCACTTGCATGTTAGTGGTAGAAGTGTTATGATCTTGCTCTGTTTCAGATTCAGATCATGCATCTTCTTCTTCATCAACATTTATTTGGATATCACCCTGTTTTTCACCTTTTTGTTTTAAAAAGGTTTTCTTTCTATTAAATTTCCAGTTTAGAAACTCTTGCATTTTGGGAGTACTCCCCAACTCATGAATTCGTTGGGATACTTCATGGTAATTCAAATCCCTTTGAAAAATAATATCAAATGGGTCATCCTCGTGATTATAAGCTTTGACATTCTTTTCCATGCTGCAATGTTCTTGACCAGACCCATTGGGTTGTGTTTTTTAAAATTACCCTGTGCCAGCCATATTCCTTCCATTTGTTCTACTTCTTTCAGAGCATGTTTAATATTCAATAAAGAATAAATTCCCAATGGAATTGGGAAAGATGGCCATTGCTTCTTCTAACTTCTTGACAGGGAAGCAACTATACGAACACCAACAATTTGATATGCAATTTCTCTGAGTACCAATCTGTTCGGAACATACCTCTGCAAAATATGAGGTGCTCCTTCACAACCATAGATCCTAATGTATGAAAATTATTCATCAACAAATCAATCACCAATTTCTTTAATATCATTGATAGCTTCTTGGGTGAACCTGGGGGCTAGTTGATTTTTCAAAATCATTTGTAGAGGGACCATGAAGTGATTGCAAATTTCATAAAAGAAATTTCTACAGTTTAGTGCCCACAATTTAGAACACTATATATGAATTAACTCTTCATAAGGAGACCAATTCCAAGACAATAAAGGAAATGGGGTGATTTCACAGACAACATCTATCAAATAGCCTGACATAAAAAACCCAGGGCAATACCATGGTGGTGCTTCTTGTGATTTCTTCACTTCTAGCTTGATATTATCAAAGAGGATGACATCCCAATTAAAAATTTCTCCTTTTAAAACCTGTTGGATAAGAGGAACCCATTCCAATTTAAATTTAAAGGAGTCTTTTTCACCATACATGTGACACAGTATGATGGCTACTAGAATGAGAGGTTTCTTTAATATTTGAACCATATATATCTTGTCTGAAATGATTTCAAAATTGTTGGGATCATACCACCATTCCTTGATCAAATCACCCATTTGAATCTCTTATTTTTCAACCTCCTTCTCAATGAAACCCTTGATAAAATTATCATCTAAATAGAATTGGGGTGACCCTAATTGATACATATGGGAGATGTCTTCTGGTCTAAATCACCCAACCACTTTTCAAGCATAATTCACAATAGTGCAGGTAGAGATATCTATATGAGAGATGATCCACTGTACCATGTCATAGTAGGGTAGAATTGTTGGCTTGGTAACTATCTTGTGCAGGCATGACTTCTTGATATATTCCAAGATGTCGACATCAAACTCGTACTCTTTTGTAAAGTATCCATCTTCGATGAATTTGAAAATCTTGCTCCATTCCATGTTGTTTATGGCTTCCGTTTTGAAACAAGTATATGAGAAGAATGTTGAATTTGAGTTCTTTTCAATTTATTCCTCTTTGTCCTTTTGTTTTTTTGCTTTACCCTTCCCATTCATTCTATCATCAAGAGTTCTCGTAGAAAGAAATCCCAGGTGGTATTTGAAGATAAATAAACATTGTTTTACTAATTTCAACAATGATATAAACAAAGGGATTGAATGGAAGAAGAAACTAAGAAGAACTTTGTGACTTTAGACTCCTAAATTTATGCAGTTTAGCTTACTTATCAAACTCATAATCATTGTGCAAAATAATAACAGAGAAGAAGGTAGCATTATGTGCAAATTCATGTTGTTTATTTGATCTTAATTCATCTCCCAATGCTCAATAAATTCGTTTAATTTTCATTAACAACGATCACCAGAGTTATTAATTGGAGAAAAGACAGTTTAGTTTTTTGAAAATGCGAGGCAACATTTGTAACCGAGCACCGAATCATCAAGATTTTCTAGATATCTAAGTTTCTAAAACACAAAAACGTGACCCGACTTGGTGTGATTATGTTAAGCATTTTTTTTTATATTTTTGGACATAACCCTTTTGATTAATCACGCCACTGGAGAATAGGGAGACCATGCTTCCTATTTCAAACAAAATGTAATGTGCAAATAATCTCGCTCTGTTCTATCAGCTCACCAAGACACCATGACACTGGGAGATCGAAAAATTATTTGAAACTTTGGAACAAAAAAGAAAATCCTACCCGATCATCGGCTCATCGGTGCACTATACCACCGAAAATCAGGGAAGTTAGTGTAAAATATTGAACATAAAACTATCCTGACCACTGGATCGCCAAGCCATCGGGAAACTATGAAACTAAAAATTTATTTTTAAATATTCTTGATTCAAAGGGTTTTATCAAGAGTCTTAGATTGGACCAAGAATAGATCAATCAATATGCCAAATAGAAAATAACAAAACAAATCAAATCATAATATACAATTTGTAAGGGACCCATTATTGATTTATTCAAGAATTTAAAATAATGGGGGGTTGTTGTATGGATCACAACAAATGGTGACACAATAGGAGAAACATTTATCTATGTTGTTGAAATATAGGGATATCACTCATGTTCTGAATTACTCTTGGCCACCAACTTTCACTTATTAGTTAAGAAGCATAATACTTGATATATGAAATAAGTTATTCATTACCAATACCATTCACTTAACATAACATTTTTAAGAGAGAAAGAAAAATGGAGTTCATTGTTTAAAGACAATAAGTTTCTATTCAATTATGAAATCAAAACAAAGGAATAAGTCTTCATACAAACCAAATTTTTCATGTATTTGTTCCTCATCTCTCTTGAACCTGTCATTGCTTCGTTGTCCGCAAGCTTCCATAGCCCCAAGGAATATGCCTTAGTATCATACAAGCATTTCCCCACTGCTCGCGAGCATCCATAAGCCCCGACAAGTTTTCTTTTACTAACCACACTTTACATTAGGGATTTTCAACTTCCATTGTATAATTTGACACTCTTATGATAAATATGTAAAGATATTGCGTATGTAATGAGGGTGATGGAAGTAGGGTGATACAAGAGTTATTTTGATTAGCAGAATTTTGGTGGATAAAAACTAAGCCTAAGGTTATTCTTCCATTTCCAATTATCACTATGTCAACTTTACATTATGAAATGAGTGGAGCTCTTATAAAAATGTTAGATACACAATTTCTTTCAAATGAACATTGTAATTATTTTGATATCAAGTAAAATATATTTTATGATTTGAAGTTATTGACTTGTATTCCAGAATCAAATGAATAAAAAATGAGAATACCTTTTCAGATTTATAACCAAGACATTCTTTTCAATGTGAAACCAAAGTGAAGTGAGAAATATCAACCAAAATCAAAACTCAAAAAGAGAAAAATATGAAGGGAAGGGACTACACAATAGTTACAAGATGTAAAAAAATGACTTAAGAAAAATATCTTTTGAGAATTTGACCATTCACAGGGATATTTTCAACTTCCCTGTTTAATGATTGCAAAGTATAGGTTTGTTACATAAATATTCCTCTTCGGACAGGTGAATTTTCCCTTGGATTACAAACCCCTATACCAAGACAAAAAATTGCATTTGGACACTACCATTCCTATAAATTCATTTTGTCCATCGAAAAAGAGAGAAGGAGAGGAAGTTTGATGAACTTCGTTTATAACGTTTATCCTAGCTGCTCCAATACGTGAGCTCAATTCAACTCCCGACGCAAATCAATACCTACAATGGACATCACAAGACAACCGACTATCTCCTACTCTAATGGATTAGAGAAAATCAATTCATCTATGCAGATTAAGACAACCATAGACAAGCACATGTAAACGGACAATTGAAGGAAATAGGCCAAGTATATTAATGAGAACTTAGAAAGGAAAACTAACAATCTTCATATGGTGTTGCAACGACCTCTCCAAGTCTTCCTCATCCAACCCTTGCTCAAAAGATCCACAATCAAAATAACAATGCTTTGCTGATTTCTCCTCCTTTTTACCATGGAAATGCCTCCATTTATAGGATTTGAGAGGCTCAACCACCTTGAGTATTTTTGGAAATGGTCGAGGATATGGATCCATTAGTTGTGTTTTCTTCCTTAGATGCAACCATGGAGTCATATTCAAGACAAACTAACCCAACCCATCCATAGCTGTATTTAGAAGAAAGTGGGATTTCCTCCAAGATTCCCTCAACCAACATAACACTCCCTTAAAGTGGACAATTGAGCACTATATCTCCCCTTAATATGGTCAAGGAGCGCTAGCGCTCCCTATGTATGAGCAGGGGAGCGATGATCTTCCAAAATGTCAAAAGATGAGTAATTCCCTAGGTAAAATATTGGTTCCGACTGTTAGATGATGGGGCTTCTTCCTCTAACATGTTTTAGGGGTTGTAGCAAGTGTTTTTATGGTGTCATTCGAGATGCGACACTTATGAAACTTGCAATAATAAAAGTACAATACTTGTGACACTTACGACACTTGCGAAAATGAAAGTGCGACAGTTATGACATTGTCGAAGTGAGGAATTTTGATGTGTAACAAGGTTGAAGGGCCAAGTTTCTTAGTAATCTGAAATGGTCCTAGCTAAAGATGTTGAAATTTTGTGTGTTTTCTGTTTTCTTCATGAGCTTTGTCCCATTTCAAGACTAGGTCACCTATTTGAAAATATTTTTTTATCAACTAAATGTTTATCAAACAATCGTTTGATTAATGTTTGATTTCATGAAACTTATTTTTGTTTTTTTCCCATTCTTCTTCTAACTTCATTAATTCTTCTATTCTCATTTGCACCTTAGGACATGACTCCTGTTGAATAGAATGAGCTAATTTGAGTTAGGAAAGAAAAATATTAGAAGGTAAGATTGATTCTTTCCCATAGACAAGAAAATATAGTGAATTTACCATTGATTTCTTGGGTGTAACCTGGTTTTCCCATAAAGCATTATGAATTTGTTTATGCCAATTCCTTTGATGTTCATGAACAATATTTTTAAGGATTCATATCAAATTTTTATTATTTGATTATGATAATCCATTTCCTTAAGGGTAATATTTGGCATATGATTTAACCATAATCCCTTTTTCAAAAGAATATTCAATTAATTTAAGAGATGAAAAGTATGATGCATTGTAAAAAACCAAAGAGTTTCGAATTCCAAACCTGAAAATTATGAATTGATTAAAGAAAGAGATAACCTGATCTTCATTAAATTTCTTGAGGGGAATGGATTCCATCCATCGTGTAAATTTTTTTGTTGTAGTTAGAATGTATTTGTGAAGCTGTGCAGAATTGGATTGATCTACTCGATTATATCTAGGCCCCATTGTTCTAAGGGGCTTTCAACTTCAACATGATACAACATAAAAGTAGGTTTCTTTTATTTTCCAAAAAATGTTTGACACAATTTTCATTTCCTATCATATGCATAAGCAGCTCTGAACAAGGCCATCCAAAAATATCCAGCTCTGAGAATTTAATTCGTAGTTGTTTCTCCACCAAAATGCCCACCTGTTGGTCCATCATGTAATTGCACTAAAACTTTATTTTCATCGGGTTTTTCAAGACATATTAGAAGAATGGTACCATGGCTTAAATAATATTTGATATCATTGTACCACAAGAAGGTAGGATATGGAAAATATAAAACTACATTGCTTACCTCCAACTCATTTTCTCAACCTTCCTGATTGCTTATCCGAGTATTTTTCGATTCGACTGCTAAGTTACACAATCCTTGTCCCCTTACAATATTTTTTGGTTTTATTTCGAGGTCATATTCTTGGAGCATTGTCATACAATTTGATATTTTATCTCCTAATTCTTTCTGGATCAACAACTTTCTAATCGAGGGATATGGCACGGTAACTTTTGTATGTGACTCTAAAAGATATCGGAAAAAATGCTTAACCGCTTTGAAAATAACATAAGCATGTTTATAAATACCAAGATAACTTAGTTCAACACCCTACAATCCAAAACTCATGAAAGATGTTGGGATCTCAAAACCTTCTGTGTTTTTCTGAGTCAAAACAATTGCATAAGAGACATTATATGCATAAGTATACAAAATAAATTCTTTTTCAAAATCTGGGCTCGTAAGAGTGGGAGCTTGAACAATTGCTCCCTTAATATTTTTGAAAGATTCTCTTTCATTTTCTTCCCACTGAAATGCAAAATTCTTCTTTATCATGTCATGTAAAGGTTTAACTATTTTAGTAAAGCCATGGACAAATGTCACAAAATTTATTTTTCCTAAGAAAGATTGCATATTTTTCTTATTGTGAGGGAAATATATTTGTGAAATAGATTTAGTCCTTTTAGGATATATTATAATTCCAAGTTTTGAAACGATAAAACCCAAAAGTTTACCTTATGTTACAACATAAATTATCTTCTTTGTGTTTAAAGAAATTCCATATCTTCTGCACCGATCAAAGATTTTTCTTAAATGATCTACATGCTCATTTCTATTTTGAGAATAGATTATAATGTAATCCAAATAAATGACCATTGATTTATTTATTAATCCTATGAAAGAAATGTCCATGGATCTTTGGAATGTGGCACCTACATTGATTAATCCGAAAGGTATCTTCATGCATGCATAAGTTCCCCATTTAGTTATGAAGGTAGTTTTGATCTGATCTGGTTGTGAAACCAAAGTCTAATTGTAACTAGCAAAACCATATAAAAGGGAAAACATTTCAGATCCAACTACTCTTTGTAAAATTTGTTCCATAGGTGGAACATGGTAGTTATATTTTTCTAAAGCTTTCTTTAAATTCTGAAAGTCAATGCAAATTTTGATATCCCCATTATTTTTTCTAGCTGGAATTGAATTTGAAATCCATTGCGAATGCTTATCTGGAAAAATAATCTTATCTTGTAATAATTTGTTCAATTCCTTTTTGATTTGAAGCTCAAGATTGGGGTGGATTTTTATAAGTTTTTGTTGCATATGATTAACCTCTTTCCTAGTAGGAATAACATGTTGGATAATTATAGTTTCATAGGCCTTAAGATCATCATAAGTTCATGTAAATATGTCCTGTTGATAGTTTGGTTGTCATTAATGTCAACTCTTGAAGAAGCCCCAATGGTGTGGTTTTGATACCTAAAGTTGAATGAGGAATATGGAAATGAAGGACAGAGTAAATGAAATAAGACCCTCATAGACGGTTAATACTCATTGTTCCTTTTCCGATGATATGTGGAACACCACGTAGTTCCCCACAGTTAGGGAGATATGAATTTGTAAAGTTGGAATCCCCGAAGAGTGGTCAATAAGCCCCTAGTTGGTTACAATTCTTAGTCAAAGGGTAAAATGATTGCAACAAGAAAGTCCTAAATTAAGGAGAGGAATTACCTAGCACAAGTAAAATTTACCTCAAGGAGTCATTCACAAGTACACTCACACACTTATTCATTGCTTATATTTCTTGTGATCTAGTGATCTTTTGCTAAGGTTATACCATCATTTTCTGAGGTAGTAAAGGAAGGTTGAAGGCAAAAGTTTCAGAGTTTCAAAAAATCCTAGTTTCTGAGGTATACGTGGGTTGTAGGTCAGAAAGGGAGCGTATGTACGCCCGCTATAGTGGAGAAAATCACATATATACGCAGGCAGTAGAAGAGAAAGTTGCGTATCTATAAAAAAAGCTCATGAATTTTTGAGTAAATGTTGGTACTGGGTCCCTGAAGTCTGAAGGAAGTCCACAGGTAAGAATCTGCGAGTTTCAGGCCAACTACAAAGGTATTGATATGGTTGTACACTTTTTTTGATGGTTACTTTTGGTCATGATATGTTGTATGGTTGAGGCATGCTTAATATGGTTGGTTTGGTATTTGGATATCATATATCTTGGTTTCTTAGCTAAGTGAGGAGCACTCTTATACCTAGTTCAAAATATGACATGGTTCTTATAGTTCATATCTTTGAGTTGATTATACATGGTTGAGGCATATTCATGTTGTATGGTGACATATACATGAGGGACATGCATTGTTTCTTTGAGATACTTCATTGATGATATGATACAAATATGCATATGGTTGATGGTATGGTATATGGTACAGATGGTTGATGCTCTAGTTCATGATTCACTATTCTTTATTGATGTATCTTTGGTTCATGATTGATGCATGATGTTATCACATAAAGCTGTCAAAGGGTCGTAGGACGACCAAGTCCTTTGTTGCACAGAAACATCCAAACATAACATTCAAAGGCAGCCCATTTCGGGCTTGAAATACAAATAGTGGGCGGGTTTATTTTTCCAACGACGAAGATCCCAAGAGAAATTTAGATCAACGGTTCACGTGTATTCAACATTTCAAAATTGCGCAAGGATTAGTGACTAGGCAGACACCGATGAGTTGTAGTTCAAGCACCACACGTCCTTCTCCAATAGACATTCATGATTTACATCGAGAATCCATGCTTCAAGAGTTTTAGATTCTCCCCTCTCACTTTCATCTAGAGTGTTTTCTCCCGAATTCCATTGATTGTTGCCACATGTCCTTCCAAATCTATCGGTGGTAGTTTACTTTGGGACTTCGAGCTTCGGGAGTTTCAGCCTCCCCACCCCCGTTTTCCTCCGAAGTAGTTTCTCCCGGAGTCCACAGATCCCTAACGTGTGTCCTGCTCAGATTGACGATCACCATTCACTTTAGAGCTCCAACTCTACATGCAGACTGTCCTCAAGCTCTGAAGTGCCAACGTATGTGGCAGTCATAAGTTCAGACATGTGGCACTATCATCTGTCATAACACATGACATCCATCTGGCGCTGACACATGTCACCTCTCTTTTCATGACACGTCATCATAATGACATCATGCCACCACGTCAGATCATCCCTTGGGAAGTGTTCTTTTTCAGCGCCAAAATTAACACCATCTCCAAGCATGGTTAGAATGATCCTAAAGTTAACAGGCGGATAAAATTTGGTAGAGGCGCTAAAATAGCAGGTGCACCCAAATCGTAGATCACGATCAGATCAACGAACACATACCATTTCAGTGCCACAAGATGCATGGGCGTTAAAATCCGAGGGCGGGCCGAAATCCTAACCACAGTTTTGCGGGGTGGCTACGTGGCAAGAGACGGTGTATTTTGGGCCCAAAAGCGGTGTGGGCCTAAACCGCTTCCGGCGGCCCCAAAATCACGCGCGCACATGATGGTGTATCCAACAATGACATGTGGTCTTCTTCTAGTCGTCCAACCACACTCCAATCCCGATGAAGATCCAGTTAATGAAAAAATGATCGGTAGCTGAAACCTCAACTCAATCCATAAATAGGAAACGTGAAACCCATGGCCAAAGAGATAGAACTGTCAGCCCGAGGGACATCATGATGGTTTCTTCTTGCAGAACTATATTGATATGAGCTTGCGTATGATAGGAGGAAATGCACACAGTCTGACAGAAGAACGCTCAGACGAAGGCCTTGAATGGAATATCCAGATCACACTCTTGGCAGTTGTGAACTGATCCAATTATAAATAGGTCATTTCAAGATTTTGTTAAGGTTGTCAATTGGTTGAGCAGAGCTCCCTATTTTGAAATATTTTGATAACAAAGATGTTCTCTGGTTTTGTATGAGACTTGAGACTTTCACATTAATAGAATTCAATTTCTTTCATCATCTTGTTTAGTGTGTGCTGAAACACTTGTGCATGGAGGATCCAGACGAGGGTTGTAGTCGTATTGTAATGTAGGTTTGATTACAATATTGTTGTGACCAGTTTCAATCAATTTCTTTGTTATATTGTTTCTTCTTATGCTGAAGTGCTCATGCATGGAGGATCTAGATGAGTTGTTGTAGTCGCATAGTAATGGAGGTTTGATTATTATGTTACTATGATATATTTCAGCATCTAAAACTTAAGTCCAAGAGTTCTCTTGTGGCTGATTTTTTCTTCACCAAGCTGCTTGAAAGTCGGATGCCCATGGTAGACTTGTTCACCTTTCTCACTAAGTCTTCCCTCTACTCACCTTTAACCTTAAACCACCGACTTAAGTTAATGAGGACCTCATTTCCATATGCATTTCCTATCTAGTTTCTGTGTTAAATCATTCTTGTACTGAGCTTTGTCCATTTGACCTCCACTCATAAACCTACCTCCACAAAATTTTTGATGGGTACTGGAATTATCCTCTTGCAGTCTGAGGGTGACTCTCAGTGTTAACATTCATGGTGCCACTGTCGGGGAACAAATTGAAGAAATTTCCCTGGGATTGAACGACACATAAATTATGATTCTGAAGGTGCATAAAAAATCAGTAACTTGAAGATTGCAACTTGCACCTGGCAACTCCACTGTTTCAGTTATGGCTCCCAAAGGTAGAAACACAAGGCCTACTCCACAACTTCCTCTGGAAACACCTGAAGCTGACCCAAAAAAGATTATCAAGAAAGGAAATACCTCCAAAGAAGGATTTTAGCTGCTGTTCCCGATTGCAAATCTCCCCGGGAAGAATGACATTGCATAGATCCAGTTTAAGATGGTGAACTAAAGCTGAACACATTATTCTAACTGGTTCTGTTTCACCATGGGGACTCCATCATTAAGAATCTGTTGGTGAATCCACTAGAAGGAGAAAAATCAAATGTCTATGGAGGCTATCCTGGACAAAAGGTTTTCCCCACTAACTTTCTCATCCATAGCTGGTTATCCACATCCAGTGCCTCAAATTGATGAATGACAAGATTTTCTGCCCAAATTTTATGAAGGTGAGGATGACAACCCTCTTCACCATGTTCTAGAATTTCATGCTCTGATGCAAAAACTTGACATCCAACATGAAGACATATGTATGAAGCTGTTTATGTACTCTCTTCATGGAGATGCTCACATTTGGTATCACTCTCTTGATCTTTCTAGCATTTCTTCGCTCTAAGAGTTTCATGTAGCTTTCAATATTCATTGTCAATTTTTTTATTCCTCTGAGTTATTTTTTCATAGCTATTGTGAGGAATATAAAGACTACGTTCAAGATATAACTGATTCTTATGAAGGCTGTGAGAATGAAGAAGATGCCTTGGAAGAGGAATCAACTCTTTCTCTTCCTTGTTCTTCTACATCAGATGAAAACTTGGTTTGATGTCTCAATAAAGAAAGTGCAAAAATTGAGTCTGTTCTGGAAGCTGATACTCTTTGTAACCCTATCTCTAAAAATCCTAGATATGAGCAACCTATATTTGACTCATATGATGATGATAAAATATTGCTTTTTGGATTGAATCTTGAAAGGCAACC
>ML783099.1:12456-65824 GCA_009831015.1 Picea engelmannii
CTCACAGGGAGTATGCCATCCCCTGTGGAGCCAATGTTATCACATAAATATGTCAAAGGGTCGCAGGACGACCAAGTCCTTTGTTGCACAGAAACGTCCAAACACACCATTCAAAATCATCCCATTTCAGGCTTGAAATACAAGCATCGGGCGGGTTTATTTTTCTAACGACAGAGATCCCAAGAGCAGTTCATATCAATAACTTGCGTGTATTCGACATGCCAAAATTGTGCGAGGATTAGTGGCTAGGCAGAAGCCCTGGAGTTGCAGTTCAAGAACCACACATCCTTCTCCATTAGACAGTCATGATTTACATTGGGAATCCGAGCTTCAGGGGTTTTAGCTTCTCCCCTCTCACTTTCATCCAGAGTGTTTTCTCTTGAAGTCCACTGATCAGTGTTGCGTGTCCTTCCATATCTATCAGTGGTAGTTTACTTTGGGACTTTGGGCTTCGATAGTTTCAACCTCCCCACTCCCATTTTCCTCTGAAGTAGTTTCTCCCAGAGTCCACAGATCCCTGCCACGTGTCCTCCTTAGATCAACAATCATCATTCACTTCAGAGATCCATCTCGATATGCAGATTGACCCCGAGCTCTGAAGTGCCAAAGTACGTGGAAATCATTAGTTTTAGACATGTGGATATAATGCCAACATGTGTCACCTCTATTTTCATGACATGTTAGCATAGTGACGTTAGGCCACCATGTTAGATCATCCTCAGGGAAGTGTTCTTGTTCACCGCCAAAATTAGCACCATCTTCAAGCGTGGTTAGGATGATCCTAAAGTTGGCAGGCAGATAAAAATTTGGTGGAGGCGCTAAAATAGTAGGCACGCTCAGATCGCATATCACAATCAGATCGATGGCCACATACCATTTCGACACCAAAAACTGCATGGGCGTTAAAATTCGAGGGCGGGCCAAAATCCTAACCACAGTTTTGCATGGTGGCTACATGGAAATAGATGGTGTATTTCGGGCCCAAAAGCGGTGTGGGACTAAACTGCTTCCCATGGCCCCAAAATCATGTGCGCATATGATGGCATATCCAACAACGATAGGTGGTCTTACGCTAGGCATCCAACTATGCTCCAATCCCGATGAAGATCCAGTTGATGAAAAAAGGATCGATAGATGAAACCTCAGCTCAGTCCATAAATAGGAAACATGAAAGCCATGGTCGAAGAGACAAAACTGTCAGCTCGAGGTACATCATGGATGGTTTCTTCTTTTAGGCCTATACTGATCTGAGCTTGCGTCTGATAGGAGGAAACACACACAGTTTGACATAAGAATGCTCAGACGAAGGCTTTGAATGGAATGGCCAGATCACACTCTTGGCAGTTGTGAAATGATCCAATTATAAATAGGTCATTTTAAGATTTTGTTAAGGTCGTCAACTGGTTGAGCAGAGCTCCCTATTTTGTAATATTTTGATAACATAGTTGTTCTCTGGTTTTGTATGAGAATTAAGACTTTCGCATTAATAGAAGTCAGTTTCTTTCATCATCTTGTTTAATCTGTGCTAAAACACTCGTGCATGGAGGATCCAGATGAGGGTTGTAGTCTTATTGTAATGTAGGTTTGATTATAGTATTGTTGTGACCAATTTCAGTCAGTTTCTTTGTTATCTTGTTTCTTCTTATGCTGAAATTCTTGTGCATGGAGGATCCAGATGAGTTGTTGTAGTCACATATTAATGGAGGTTTGATTATTGTGTTACTGTGATATATTTCAACATCTGAAACTTAAGTCCAAGAGTGCTCTTGTGCCTGAGTTTTTCTTCACCAAGCTGCTTGAAAGCCGGATGCCCATGGCATAATTGTTCACCTTTCTCAATAAGTCTTCCCTCTACTCACCTTTAACCTTAAACCACTGAATGAAGTTAATGGGGACCTTATTTCCCTATGCATTGCTTGTCCAGTTTCTGTTTTAAATCATTCTTGTATTGATCTTTGTCCATTTGACCTCCACTCATAAACCTACCTCCACAAACATTTTGATGGGTACTGGGCTTATCCTCTTGCAGTCTGAGGGTGACTCTCAGTGCTAACAAATGAGATAATATGTATGTTGGTATACAGATGATGCACAAGATAGTATGTATGTTGGTATACAATTGCTGCATGGTATGGTACATGTGTTAGTTGATTTATGAGTAGATACACGTTGATGAGACATTGACAGTGACATATACATAGTGACAGAGACAATGGCATAGACATAGTGGTAGTGACAGTGATAATGACATAGACATAGTGACAAAGACAGTGGCAGAGACATAGTGGTAGTGACAGTGGCAATAAAGTGGCAGATTTTGTGATAGTGACAATTGGTCTACACTTATATTTCAAGGCACCAGGATGGGGCAAGGATAGGTGGTTGTAGACACCTTTCGGTTGGAGCCGAAGAACTTAGGGGGTTGTAGCCTCCTTCTAGTTGGAGCCAGAGAATTCAGGGAGTTGTAGATTCCTTTAGGTTGCAGCCTGAGAATAGGGTGTTGGAGCCACATTCTAGTTGCAGTTGGAGAATCAAGAGGTCAAAGCTTCCAATGAATGTATTCTTTTGATATATAAGAAAAACATTCCGTGGTTTTCTCCCATTTGGTTTTCCACGTAAATTATGGTGTATTGTGTATCTATTGTGATGTGATGTTGTTTATGATTATATTGATGATGATATATTGAATGCTAATGATAAACTACTGAATATTGTTGAAGAATATAATGTGGTTAAAATTACTAAAATTGCTCATTATTGATTTACCCCCCCCAGTAATCCAACAATCGGTATCAGAGCAGGTGCTTCAAGAATAAGTCTAACCACTGGAAGGAGATCATGGATTACACTAGGATTGGGGTGCCACAGTTTGATGGTGAGAATTATGCCTTCTGGAGTAGAAGAATGAAAACATATATACAATCACAAGGATTCAATGTTTTGTGATGAGTAGTAGATGGATACAAAGCACCTACCACTCCCCCAACAGATAGATATGGAAAGAATATAGAAGAAAATGACTCAAGGGTTAGAAATGCTATCGATAATGGCATGAATCAATTGATGCATACCGAGATTATGCACTGTGATTCCGAAAAATAAATGTGGGATAAATTGAAGAGTATATACGAAGGGGATGCAAAAGTTATGGAAGCTAAAATTCATATTTTCAGAGCCAAGTTCGAACAATTGAACAAGAATGAAGATGAAAACATAACAACCTAATTTCTACAATTCGATGAGATAGTAAACAATATCAAAGGTTTGGGGGACAATATAAAGGAACGAGTCATTGTTAAAAAGGCATTAATATCTCTACCAATGAGATTTGATTCAAAAATTTCAGCTCTTGAAGAAAGAGTGGACCTAGCTACAATGAACATGGATGAGTTACATAGGATACTCACAACTTATGAGATGAGGATAGAGAAAGACAATCCAATCAAGAAGGAAGCAACATTCAAGGCATCCAAGAAGACAAAGAAGAAAGATAAACAAAATCCAAAGTCAGACTGTAGCTGTAGCGATGATTCAGAGGAATATGAAGATGTGGCTAACTTCCTCAGAAGGCTAAAAAAGGGAACTGACAAATACAAAGGTATGCTTCCATTGAAATGTTTTAATTGTGATGGTGTTGGTCATTTTTATAATAAATGTCCCTACAAGAAAAATAAGGGTAATGAAGAAGATGACTCTAAAACGAAAAATAAAATCCAAATGGGTAGAAGAAACAAAAATATTTTTTTAAAGAAAAGTCTCTACACCAAGGAAGACAGTTCCTCATCAGACGAAGATGAAGTCAGTGACAATGATACAAAAGGGTACTATTCATGGAAATAGAAGACTCCGACGAAGAAGGCTCCAAAGAAGAATGTGAAGAGGCAAAAGTCGATTACATGGAAGAATTGATGTGTGACATATAAGCTCTATAGAAGGAAAATAAGCAAAACAAGTCACTCCAGGAAGAACTAAAGAAGGAAGAAGAATATTAGAACTGCAAAGAAGTCGAGCAAATGACCATGAAGCTAAAAATCCAGGTAGAAGAAGACAAGAATATTGAAGAATCACTCAAAGGCCAGTTAGATGAAAAGGACATGATCATTGAAGGGTTAGAAGTAGAGATAGTCACTCTAAGAAATGATCTTCAGAAGAAGGACATGCAACAAAACAACACCAGGATATTGGATAATATCATTAACAGTCAAAGACCTTACTATGACAGATATGGATTAGGATACAATCATATGCAGACAGAGAAAGGTTCAAGATCCAAAACAATAGAGAAAGAAGCAAGAAGCTATGCAGAGGTTGTCAGAGGTCCCTCTAAGAAAGAAGACAATAAGAGTCAAGAGGAATATTAAAAAGACACTACACCACCTAGAAGATTTAGAATTCAGTATCAACAAACCAACTATAGAAATACCTCAAGAATAAGAAATATTTAGAAGAGAAACACCATTAAGAAGATCTTCCACTCCCAAGTATCAAACTATTTTTCTTGGTTCATCTTATTCATGTAATAATTTTGGGCAAAAAGATGTGAATTGTAGAGCCAACACCAATAACAAAAGCAACGATGAAGGATATACAAGAAATAATTATCCAAGAAGATCTCATGAAACACAGAGTAGAAGATACAACAGATTTAGATCATTGAGTGATATGGTAGAATGCTACAAGTGAAACAACTTTGGACATATGGCTGAATATTGCAGACTCACTATTCCTCCAAGGGAACCAAAGTAGAATATCAACAATCATAAGGAGGAACCACAAAGGACATGGATAAGAAAGTATGATCAATTCACCACTGAAGAATGCATCTTGCTCTACAAGATCAACATAAGAAACATGGATGTTATGTTGATAGTGGATGCTCAAATCATATGATAGGTGATAAAGACATGTTTTTGACACTGAAGAAGGAAAGAGATGGATCAATTTCATTTGGGAATGACAACTCAACCAAAATTATTGGAAAGGGCACATTCAAGCTCGAAAGTAAGGATGCTATGACATAAAATGTTTTACTGGTCGAAGACATGAAACACAATTTGCTAAGTGTAAGTCAAATGTGTGATCAAGTACACAGACTTGTCTTTGACTCAAAGAAGTGCGAGATAAGAAAATCAACATTAAGCAAGTTGGTGGCTACAACTGTAATAACTCCAAGCAATATATATGTTTTAAATGAATTAGGAAAGGAAATATGTTGCTTAGGAAAGGACGATGAAAGTTGGCTTTGGCATAGAAGAATGGGTCACATAAATTTTGATAATATTGTCAAAGTCAACAAAAAGGAATTAGTAAGAGAAATTCCCGAGATCTTGAATCCAAAAAACATTCTATGCAAGCATTGTCTATAGGGAAAACAAACCAAGACAAAGTTCAATTCAAAGGAGTATTCCATGACAAAACCACTGGATATTGTACATACTGATCTAGTTGGACCAACAAAAACGAAGGGATTGAAAGGTGAACAATATTTCATGTTACTAGTTTATCACTACACAAGAATGACTACATTTTTCTTTCTAAATAAGAAGTCAGAGGCATTCGAAAACTTCAAGCATACAAAGAGATGGTTGAAACTGAGATAGATTTGAAAATCAAGTGTTTGAGATCAGACAACGGAGGAGAATTTACATCAAAGGAATTCATGGAATTCTGTAGTGAGCATGGGATAAAGAGGTGATTCTTAGTAGCTAGGACACCTTAGCAAAATGGAGTTGTCGAAAGGAAGAACATAATAGTACGGGAAATGGCTAGAACCATGTTAATGGATTCCAAGTTAACATATGTCTTTTGGGTACAAGCAATACATACAATAGTGCACATCCAGAACATAGGGATGCTCATAAATAACAATGATAAGACTCCTTACGAGCTATGGAAAGGAATACCAACAAATGTGAAGTACTTCAGAGTATTTAAAAGAAAATGCTACATCAAAAGAGAAGATCACATAATTGGAAAATTTGATTCTCTTGTTGACAAAGGCATACTGGTTGGGTACTCAAGCAAAAGGAAAGCATACAAATGCTTCAATATAAGAATCAAAAGAATAGTAGAAAGTATCAATGTGATGATTGATGAGAGAGATGGACAAAATATAAAAGAAAGTAGCAAAGATTTAGTGGAACAACATCACGAAGAATATTTGAAAGGAGAAGAAGTAGATGAGGAATTAGATGATGAAGAAGAGAAACCAGAAGCAGAGAAAGAACAAAAGGATATTAAAGTACCTCCAAAGACACCCAACATATGAGTACATAAGAATCATCCATCATAACTGATTATTTGTAATAAAGATGTAATAGTTGAAACCAGAAGAAGAATCTGTTCACTAGAACAACAACATCTAGCACTACTATCTACTATTGAGCCAAGTAGTTTTGAAGAAGCCGACAAGGATGAATTTTGGATCAAAGCTATGGATGAAGAGTTATACCAGATAGAAAAGAATGACACTTGGGAATTGGTTCCAAGGCTGGAGAACAAGAATGTAATCGGTACAAAGTGGGTCTTCAGGAACAAATTGAACAAGGATGGACATGTTACCAAGAACAAAGTAAGGTTGGTATGTAAAGGATATGCACAGGTTGAAGGTATAGAATTTGAAGAAACATTTTCCTTAGTTTCCAGAATGGAAGCAATCAGGTTGATTCTATCTTATGCATGTTCCAAGAATATCAAGGTGTACCATATGGATGTAAAATCAACATTCCTAAACATAAATCTAGAGGAAGAAGTCTACATCGAGTAGCTAGAAGGATTTCAGTTGTTAGAGAAAGAAAATTATGTTTGTAGGTTGAAGAAGGCCTTATATCGTCTCAACAAATCCCCCAAGGCATGGTATTCAATGCTGGACAGATACTTACAACAACAAGGTTTAGGAAAGGAAATGCATACAACAATCTCTACATAAATGTAAATCAAGACAATATCCTAATAATTGAATTTTATGTTGATTATATTATCTTCGGAAGTGATGATGACAGGATGAGAAAGAAATTTTCCAAAGATACGCAAAATGAATTCAAGATGTATTTACTTGGAGAGTTTTCTTTCTTTTTGGGTCTGTAGATACGTTAGAGAAACAAAGGTATATTTATCTCTTGGACCAAGTATATCGGAGAAATGTTGAAGAAGTTTGGAATGCCATATTGCAAACTAGTCAGTACTCCTATGCAGAACAGTTGTAAGTTAAGTAAGGATGATGATTCTAAAGATGCAGATCAAAGATAATACAAATTAATGATTGGTAGCTTACTCTATGTAACAACTTCTAGATCGGATGTGATGCAGGCAGTTGGACAGGTTGCAAGGTTTCAAGCAACACCAAAGGAATTGGATGTTATGGCAGTAAAGAGGATATTCAGATACCTAAAAGGTATAGAATAATTTGGATTATGGTATCCAAAAGGGAAGGATCTATCTTTTGTCGACTACATAGATGTAGATAGGGAATGTTTCATTGATGATAGAAGAAGTAAAAGTGGAGCAACTTTCTACTTGGGTGAGTGTTTAGTATCACGGTTAAGCAAGAAACAATCATCAATATCCTTGTCTATAACAAAAGTAGAATACATTGCAACTATGACTTGTTATACTTGGGTTCTTTGGATGAAATAAACCTTACAGGATATACAAGTAAAACATGATGAGACCATTTCAATAATTTGTGACAACACCAACGCCATCAGTATATCCAATAATCCAATGATGCATTCTAAAACGAAGCACATTTCGATCAAGTATCACTTTCTATGGGCACAATCTATAGAGAAGAACATCAAGCTAGAGTATGTTGGGACAAAAGAGAAAATTGCAAATATCTTCACCAAAATGCTTGCAAGGGAAAGTTTTGAGTATCTGCGATAGAATCTTGGAGTAGTTTCTTCCCCCAATGATTCACATGAAATCAGGCTCAACAGGACAGGGAGAGAGAAACATATGTCTTGAAAAATTTCAATTAAATAATTCTTTTGAATGATTTTTCATATACATAAGAGAGTTACATGAGGAAGCACCATGAAGAGAAAGGCCAGAAGAGACAACATAGGCCTATATCCAGGGGGAGCATACCCAAGAGGATGATTATCCTTTTCCATTGATGTCAAAGGGGCAGTGATAGAGAAAGGAATGAAGACAGAAAGAGAGAAGCATGCAAACATGGGGAGCAATGGTCACATGGGGAGCATGGGCATAAGTATTTTCATGCCTAATTTTTTTCATCAATGCCAAAGGGGGATATTGTTGATAATTTGGTTATCATTGATGTCAACCCTTGAAGAAGCCCCGACGATGTGGTTTTGGTACCCAAATTTGAATAAGTAATATGGACATAAAGGACATAGTAAATGCAATAAGACCCTCATAGATGGGTAGTACTCGTCATGCCGTTTCTGATGATATGTGGAACACCACTTAGTTCCTCACGGTTAGGGAGATATGGCTTTGTAAAGTTGGAAGCCCCGAAGAGTGGTCAAGAAGCCCCTAGTTGGTTACACGTCTTAGTCAAAGGGTAAAGTGGTTGCAACAAGAAATCCCTAAATTAAGGAGAGGAGTTACCTAGCACATGTATAAATTTACCTGAAGGAGTCATTCACAAGTACACTCAGACACTTATTCATTGGTTATCTTTCTTGTGATATAGTGATATTTTGCTAAGGTTGTATCGTCATTTTATGAGGTAGCAAATGAAGGTCGAAGGAAGAAGTTTCAGAGTTGCAGAAAACCCTTGTTTCTAAGGTATACACCGGTTGCAGGTAAGAAAGGGAGCGTATGTACGTGGGTTACAATGGAGAAAAGTGCGTATATATGTGGGCAGTAGAAGAGAAAGTCATGTATCTATAAAAAGGATCATGAATGCTTGAGTAAATGTTGGACCAAGTCCCTAAAGTCTGAAGGAAGTCCATGGGTCAACATATCAAAGTTTCAGGTCAGCTACAAAGTATTGGTATGGTTGTACACTTGTTTTGATGGTTACTTTTGGTCATGATATGTTGTATGGTTGAGGCATGCTTAGTATGGTTGGTTTGGTATTTGGATATGGTATATCTTGGTTGCTTAGTTGAGTGAGGAACACTCTTATATCTGGTTCAACATATGACATGGTTCTTATAGTTCATATATTTGAGTTGATTATACACAGTTGAGGCATATTCATGTTGTATGGTGACATATGCATGAGAGATATGCATTGGTTATTTGAGATAATTCATTGATGATATGATAGAAATATGCATATGGTTGATGGTATGGTATATGGTTCAGATGGTTGATGCTCTAGTTCACGATTCACTATTCCTTATTGATGTACCTTTGGTTCATGATTGATGCATAAAATAGTATGTATGTTGGTATACAGTTGATGCATGAGATAGTATGTATGTTGGTATACAATTGATGCATATTATGGTACATGTGTTAGTTGATTGACGAGAAGATACAGGTTGAGGAGACAATGATAGTGATAGAGACAGAGTGACATAGACAATGGCAAAGACATAGTGGTAGTGAAGGTGACAGTGACATAGACAAAGTGACAGAGAAAGTGGCAGATACATAATGGTAGTGACAGTGGTAGTGAAAGTGGCAGAGTTTGTGATAATGACAGTTGGTCTACACTTATATTTCAGGCTGACAATATGGGGAAATGATAGGTGGTTGTAGCCACCTTTTGGTTGGAGCTGGAGAACTCAGGGTTTGTAGCCTCCTTCTAGTGTGAGCCAAAGAATTCAGGGAGTTGCAACTTCCTTCAGGTTGTAGCCTGAGAATAGGGGGTTGGATCCTCCTTCCAATTTTTTATGTTATTTGACACTAAGGGCCTACAAATTAATTCAATAGAAAATTTATCAGGGGAGAAATCTAGTGACAGAATAAAACATGAAGCAACATTAGAAAGTAAATCAACTTCAACATTTAATGCTCAAGTCATAGAAATAATATCAAAGGCATCAAAATTATCAATCAAATTCAATACCTCACATTGGTAGTTCTTAAGGTGATTAGAAACACAATGTATCATATTCTTCACATGTTTGGTTACGATTTCAGAATCACCGACTACTCTTATTCCTTTAATCTTCAAATCTGTTGTTTTTTTGAGACCTTGAGTAAGAGCCTCATATTTTGCAACATTATTGGTACAATCAAACTCTAGTCTACATGTTATCAAAGTTTTATTTGTTGAAGGATATTTGAGAACACATCCAACACATGCACCTTCATTTGATTTATAACCATAAAAATACAAAGTCCAACATTCTTTCTTTTTAACCAAATCAACATTATCTAATTTTAGACAATCAGATTTAGTAACCTGAGTGCAATGTAGGATTTCAGAATGCAAACCCGATTCTATAAAAGGTGAGGGTTATGTAGGAAAATTACCAAATAATAAGTCAATGCAAAATTTTCCCAATGTTGAATTTGAAAACATCATCGACTCATTGGGATCATTTAAATCAATGACATTATGTTTCATGCATTTCTCTCGTTCTAGATTTATTTGATTTGGTAGACCATTGGATGGTAACCATAGATGTGACCAATCAGTTGAAAAATAACCATGTAATTTTTCTGTCCAGTCTCCACTCAAAACCAAACCATATGATTTGAGAATATCACCGACTATAATATCAATGGTTTGATGAACTTTAGGATTCAAAGATAACCTGATTAAGATGTTTATTAATTCTCCTAAAATTTTAACATTTGACCTATCCAATTGTACAATTTGTATAGATGACTTCTTGGGCTCTATGTTTATCTTTTTGCACACCGAATAGGGCATGACATTAGATGAAGCCCCTGAATCTACTAGATAATTGTGTACGTTTCTATCGAAAATTTTAGAAGAATCTACAAGATCATAATCTAGAGCATAAGAACCAATAATTGATTTGTTTTCAAAAGAATTCAACTTATTTTAAGAAGCCAATTTCATGGGAGGAGAAGTGTTTGTTGTTTTAGAAGTGGAAGGGAGGCCTTTGCTTCTAGTTTGAGAAATACATATTTCCTTAGATTTTTCTTCCTCATCATCAATTATTATCCCATAAGTAACATCCCATATGACATTGATTGATGATTCATTGTTTGGATCATCCCTTTACTCTTCTTGAATTACTTTTCCTTGCTCTTCTCCTTCCATTGCAACAAAAAAATAATGCATGTTTATAAATGCTAGACATTTATTTTCCAAAATGATTGGCTTCATGCACTCTACAATAATTATCCCAAGCAAACTCTTCAATGTGTATTTCTTCAGGGGAAGTGTTTGGGTTATTAGGAGGTGGATAATTTCTCCTAAAATGAGGTTTCCATGGTCTCTTATATGATTAACTTTCTCACAAAATTTTCTTTAGATCTACAATATCATTGGAATTTTTTTTAATAAGTCTCTGAATATTATCCACGTTGACAACTTATTTATCTTTTTTTTTGAATCTTTTGAGGTTTTGACTACATGTTGTTTCCTAACAAGTGGAAAAGTTCTTTTTTTTTTCAGTTGGTACTTTTCCTACAATACTCATCATTTCCTTTTCCACATTTAATGTTTCCTCAAATGTTTCTGCTAAAATTGTTTTACCGGCTCTTTTAACAAAAGTAGCAATGGAAGATGGTAAGAGTGTAGTATAGAATTCAATAATTACATTATTTGTAGGCATAAAATCTTCCTATATTTTATTAATTAATGTCAAAACTCTTTGATTAAAATATTTAGTTTTCTCCTTAGGAGTTATTTTAATTCTTGATAATTCTAAGACCAATGTTGTCGAGGTTTTATCCTCACCAAATTTCTTCATGAATGCAGTTTCAAAATTGTTCTAGTTTCTAATTCTTCCTTGTGGAAGTGAAAAGACCACATGGAATATTTTCCTCAAAAGTTTATGGAAATAACCAACATACAACATCTTCATGTTGCACACCCATTAAATTCACTACTAACATGATCTTCAAGAGATTCCCTATTATTAGGATTGAATTTAAAGAGGATTTTTTCAAGATGTTTGGGAAGATAATGAGCAGGACCAAGAACTGCAAAAACTCCTAGGGAAATCCATGGTCTCCTTGGCATTCCATCCATTCTTCTCCCTTAGGGTTTCCTTGGACTTCCCTCAGGGGACTGTCTAGGACTTCCTTGTGGAGAAGGTGGTTGAGATCCGACAGGAGTGTGAGGATGACTCTTTGGTGGAGATGTGGGCTTACTTGAACCATATTCTAGTTGAAAATCGATCAATGAATTATTAATATCTTCTGATCCTATTAAAATGTTGGAGATTTGTACTAAAGGATTAGGTTCAGATAATAAAGTAATATCACTTTCTTTGTCTTCCCTTGATTGTCTTCCCTTTTATGGGATAGTAAATTCAATAGGGGGTCAACCAATTTACTATGCACTCTTGTTAAAACCCTAGATAACTGTAGATGTGGATTGATTATGGGGATTTCTTCAGAAATGGTAGAATCTACGAGCTCAATTTGAGATGATAAAACATGGTCATATTGGGATTCTACCTCCTCTAGGTTTCGATAAATTCAAGTGATTTGGATACCAAAATTTGTTTAAGATATGAAATCCCACTAGTATATTTAAGGATCCTCCTTAGAGGTGATTTTGTAAAAGAAGACCATGATGGATTGGAAACGTGAGATGATCTATCGGCCATGTATGTCACTCGTCCCTCCTTGTAGTTCCAATTGTTGATATGCGAGAAAATTCTCTCCTGCAACAGGGGATAACTACCCGATCTCAAGCGTCAATTAGACTTGTTTTCGTTTGGAATGGTAGTTTCCAACTGATATGTGGGCTTGGTTTGCCACTCAAGATATTTTTTCTTTGGAAAATAGACTTAGTCACTTAAGATCTGATATAACTTATCCTAGGTTTTCATAAAAGAAAACTAATCTATTAATACTATATCAATTGAGAGCAAATGCTAATTACAAATGTAGATAAGAATGATTGATTCTCTAGATTTAGAAGAAATTATTTATCCCAAAGAATGTTTAAACACAATAACTTTTGTTACTAGAAGTAGATAACAACATTTATATCTACACTATATTGATAGTCTAAGAGTTTAAGTTCTTTTTAAAGCAAAGGAATGGGAAACAAAAACCTCATAGACTAACTTCAAAATGATGATTGTTCATCTACAACATGCAAGAAATAATATGAACATTTGTATAGATGGCTCTCCTGATGTCTACCAACTTAATAATAAAACTTGAACATCAAATAAAATAAGAGAATGATAATTGATAAGCTCCTGGAAGAAATTCTCATAGCAGATCAACTATAAAGAACACATACACAAATGATCATTAATCATAAAAATAATCTTAATGGAAACTAATGTATCTCCTATTTGTTATACGATCAATCAACAAGTTCACATAATTATGGAGAGAATTCACATGAAACTTAGAGCAAGGAAATTTGCAAAAAACATAAGAAAAATGTAATTACCACAAATTCACATTACTCAATAATGAACTCATCAAAATACAGGGTCTTCAAAATTTAATCCAAACTTGATAAAAATATAAGTCTCAGTCTCCAATTTCCAACCGTTTGTCCCTATGACATATTACAATAAATAGAAATTTAAGATCCTGACATTGAGAACAGTTTCCTTATTTTCTTCAACTGACTTGTACATGTATCAACTTAGTTGAGATCAAGAGAGATGTCTTCCTCGCTAGTTGTATTTTCCTTATTTAGTTTTCTCTCTTACTCTTAGATGTGTGATTGCCATTGAGTGATTTTTTCAACCATCAGCGAAAATAAAGGTGGATGAGGGATATCCTCATTCAACTTACACTGATAGAGCTTCTTATAAATTTATTCATGTTTTGATTTAAATTTTGAGAGGAAAGTATCAATGGAATTTAGGCATTATGTTGGTTTTGTTACAAAATCCTTGACAACTTTCAAACTCCTTTTAACGATTGTCTTAGTTGTGTCACCGAAGGTGTAGGTATTTAGTGACAAGACAATTTCTTGAATTGGTTGCAAACTATAAAAATCAAGAGTTGTATATATTAGTATACCTAGAATGGAAGTAATGGGGGTAGTGTCAATAGTAGAGACAATTGTAACAACTGCTGACTGAGTGTTCTCAATACCTAGATTGGTATTGCTTTCATTATTTACTTCACCAATTTTCTTAGGGGTCTATGTTGTGACTTTGTTTTGATCCTCCTTTCCTGCATTATCATGTTTATCTTGATTTTCCATTTGCATGTTAGTGGTAGAAGTGTTCTAATTTTCATCTATGTCAGATTTAGATTGTGCATCTTCTTCTTAATCAACATTTATTTGGATATCACCTTGTTTTTTCACTTTTCTCTTTCAAAAAGGTTTTCTTTCTATTAATTTTCCAGTCTAGAAACTCTTTCATTTTCAGACTACTCCTCAACTCATGAATTCATTGAGATACTTCTTGGAAATTCAAGGCCCTTTGGAAAATAATATCAAATGGGTCATCCTCATGATTATAAGCTTTGAAATTCTTTACCATGCTCCAATGTTTCTTGACCAGACCCATTGGGTCGTTTCTTTTAAAATTACCATGTTCCAACCATATTCCCTCCATTTTTTCTACTACTTTTAGAGGATGTTTATCATTCAATAAAGAATAAATTCCCAATGGAATTGGGAAAGATCCCCACTGCTTCTTCTGACTTCTTGAAAGGGGAGCAACAATATGAACACCAACAATTTGATATGCAATTTATCTGATTACCAATCTGTTTGGAACATACCTTGGAAAATATTGGCCTCTCCTTCACAACCATAGATCCTAATGTATGAAAATTCTTCATCAACAAACCAATCTCCAATTTATTTAATAACATTGATAGCTTCCTAGGTGAACCTAGGGGCTGGTTGATTTTTCAAAAGCATGTGCAAAGGGACCATGAAGTGATTCAAGGTTTCATAAAATAAATTTCTACAATTTACTACCCACAATTTATAACACCATATATGAATTGACTCTTCAGAAGGAGACCAATTCCAAGCCAATAAAGGAAATGGGATGATTGCATAGACAACATCTATCAAATAGCTTGACATAAAAAACCCAACGCAATACCCTGGTGGTGCTTCTTGTGATTCCTTCACTTCTATTTTGATACTAGCAAAGAGGATGTGAGCCCAATTAAATATTTCTCCATTTAAAACCTGGTGGATAAGAGGAACCCATCCCAATTTAAACTTAAAGAAATCCTTTTCACCATAAATGCAACATGGCATGATGGCTGCTAGCGTGGGAGGTTTCTTTAATCCTTGAACTGGATATATCTTATCTGAAATGATTTTTAATTTTTTTGGAATCATACCACCATTCCATGATCAAATCACCCATTTGAATTTCTTCCTTTTCAACCTCCTTCTCAATGAAGATCTTAATAAAATTATAATCCAAATAGACTTTGGGTGACCCTAATTTATACATATGGGAGTTGTCTTTTGGTCTTAATGACCCAACAACGTTTCGAGCAGAATTCACAATAGTGCAAGTATAGATATTGGTATGAGAGATGATCCACCATACCATGTCATAGTAGAGCATAATTGCTGGTTTGGTAGCTATCTTGTGCAGGAAAGACTTCTTGATATCTTTCAATTCTTCGATGTCAGACTCACACTCTTTTGTAAAGTCTCCATCTTCGATGAATTTGAAAAATTCATTCCATACCATGTTGTTTGTGGATTCCGTTTTGAAAGAAGTATCTGAGAATAATGTTGAATTCAGGTTCTTTTCAATTTCTTCCTCTTCACCCCTTTGTTTTTTTCTTTACCCTTCCTTGTCATATTATCATTGTGAGTTCTTGGAAAAAGAAATTCCATGTGAGATTTGAAGATAAATAAACTTTTTTTACTAATTTTAACAATGATATAAACCAAGGGGCCGATCAAAAGAAGAAGCTAAAAGAACTTTATGAATTTAGAATTCCGAATTTATGCTGTTTATCTTGCTTATCTAACTCAAAAACATTGTGCGAAATAATAACAGAGTGGAAGGTAGCATTATGTGTAAATTCATGTTGTTTATTTGATCTTAATTAATCTCCCAATGCTTAATAAATTCGTTTAATTTGCATTAACATAGATTGTCAGAGTTATTAAATGGAGAAAATACAATTTAGTTTTTCAAAAAATGTGAGGCAACATTAATAATTGCGCACTGGATCAATGGGAGATTCTAAATATCTAAGCTTCTAAAACACAACAACAAGACCCAGGGGCCAGGCCGGTGTGATTGTGTTAAGTGTTTTTTTTTAATTGTTGGACATAACCATTTTGATTAACTGCACCACTAGAGAACCGAGAGACCATGCTTCTTATTTCAAACAAAATGTAATGCAATAAGAATCACAGTCTGATCTACCAGCTCACCGGGACATCAAGACACTAGGAGATCGAGAAATTATTTAAAACTTTGAATTAAAAATAAAACCTGACACAATCACCGACTCACCAGTACACCGAACCACTGGGAATCGAGGAAGTTAATGTAAAATGTTGAAAATAAGACTATCTCAACCACCAAATCACCGATCCAACTGGCCACCGAGAAACTATGAAATGGAAAATTTATTTTTGATTATTCTTGATTCAAAGGGTTTTATCAAGAGGTTTAAATTGGGCCAAGAATAGATCAATCAAGATACCAAATAGTGAATAACAAAAGAAATCAAATTGTAACAAATCTAATATTTGTAAGGGACCCATTATTTATTTATTCAAGAATTTTAAATAATGGGGGGTTTTTGTATGGGTCACAATGATATGCTACTTTTAAAATTTCACAAATGTCTATCCTAGCAAGAGATTTCGAGGACAACCATGAGAATCTTCAATTCTCAAGCTATTCCAAATTATTGACTCAGACAAGCATTCGGTCCCAATAGTCAGCTTAAAATACGATGCAGTTATAATATATTACAAGGCATACATGTCAACTATTGCAATTGGTGATGATGGTGAAAAAATACCACACACAAGACATATTGTTCATTATAGCCATCAAACTTGTGCATAGAGAATACAACTGTTTCCTTTGACTATGTAAAAGACGGGGGACCATACTTACGCGTTTGTCCTTTGATGATGCAATGTCATCTGAGTAACAACATAAACACTAGTGTAGCAACATTGAGAAATATTGTTGTAACAACAACGACAAACCAATGGTGTAACAACAATGGTGACCACAATGTAACAACAACAATGACCGATAGCGTAACAACGCTGGTGGTTCACGATGTAACAACAATGGTTATCATGTGGTATAATGAAAACCACAAACCAATGGTGTAACAACAATGATGACCCACAATTTAATAGCAATGATGATCACGTGGTGTAACAATAACTGTGACTAGCACCTTGTACATGCCAACATGGGGTAGTGGCTCATGAACTCGCGAGTTAGCATAAAAGGTTAATTTCTTTCAATCACACTAGCATAATTCACTAAAATGACATGAATTATAGGAGAACATATCCGAGACAAAATATATCATTATAATCAAGGATAGGCTAAAACATGGATGGAATGTTAGGCAAAAATGACCAAAAAGGAAAAGGATGGGTATGGAAAAGATGACATTTCGGATGCCTGTCATCTCCCCCCAACCCAAAGATGTTGCATGCCCTCATGCAACCAGTTGATCAGTATGAATCAGAGTCCTCATGAGAAGCATTATAGTGAAGGTTTCTAATTCTAAAATCTTGATGTACCTGACCATTAGCTGGGTATTATCCTCCGTTACACTCAATCTCTTGCTAGTATCTAGCCTCTACCCCCTCTTCCAAGTTGTAATAAAACTGATATTTAGGTGTAGGAAGCTTGTTCATAGGACAATGGAATCTCAATCCACCCATCGATTCCCAAAATTCCTCATTCATTGAATATACCTCCTTACACACTATAATGCTACCCTAAGATTGAGGTAACTAAAAGCATCCCTCCTTCTCATTTATTATATTGATTACTCCCACCTTTGACTGCACCCTTCCAAAAAAAATTATTTCAAAAACCCCATATGTTCCATGCAATGGGAGATGGATTTTTGTTAGGTGTTAGACATGAAGTCATCATGGGTAGAAAATTTAATCCACGCATAATGTGAAATGAGAACGGTTTGGGGTCTATGAAATTAACCTCTCACCCAGAGGTTGCAACCCTAATTATTTTGAGTGATGAACAAAGCAACCTTCGATTGAACCTGGTTACTCAAGAACGATGTAAAATATCGTAGCTCTATGTCCCCAAAAAAGTGGTTTCAGTTACACCCCAGGTCATGATACATAAGAATATGGTGCGTATACAATTCACACAACAAGTTCTTCCCTTCATTGTTGCTTTCGTGATACACCTCCAAAAAACGTTTCTACAAATTTTTCCTTATGAGGCTTACCTGCAACTATTGCCTTGTATTGAACCAATAGATGTATTTGACATAAGAACACATAATAGATACGGGAGGGTACCCTGCGGATGAGAATAGACTCAACAAGAGAGCTCATATATTCCTTTTCTTCTTTGATAATTTTTACATGGGCTTGTAATTCAAAGGCCTTTTCTACATCATTTTTCCATTGGTCCCACTTGGACCAATGGATTGCTAAGTGTTCATACCATTGTTTACTAAGGTTGTATATGGCCTATTGAAATTCCTCTAAATGTATTGTTCCCTTCTCATAGGCCTCAACTACATTTCTCCATTTGGATATTTGATCTCTCAACTAAAAATCACTATCATAAATTGTTTGGACTGCGATACTTTGAAGAATTGGATTGATATCATCTGTCCGAGTTGCATCATCAATGCATGTGATCTCTGTGTCATTTTAAAACTCTGTTTGTAAGCCATTGTCTCCACAACAGACCTAATTTCATCTTTTTCATTCCCCTTGTCCTTAGTAAGGGTTCTCTTAGTTTGAGTTTCAACATCAATGCAATTCATTCTTGGGGTAATGGTGGACATTTCTAGCCTAGGGGACAACTCGACGGGTTATCCATCATGAGGAGAAGGTGGCTGAGTGTAATTATCAAAAATTTGGGCAAGGTAGTTTAGGCTTTCCTATGCTTGAAAAATTGGTATCTTAGCCTTTAATATCCTAATTTTGTTCCTTAACTTCTGGTTGACATTCCTTAATTCAAGATTATATTTTAAATTGTAGCATATAAAGGTCTTAGGTAGGTGTTACATGAAGCTAATATCCTCTAACCGCGCTTGGCTAGTTTTCTTGAAATTGCCTTCTTGGTAGGTATGATCTAGTCCACGTTCCTAGAAGCTACATGCCCTGCTGGTTCTTATGTATCAACATGCTCTGAGTCGCCCCCTATTGGTTCTTGTGTATCAACAAGATTTAATTTTTTGCCTGTTCGTTCTTGTGTAACAAAAAAATCAATTTCTTTACATGTTGTTTCTTATATAAAAACATGTGTAGTTTCTTCATCTGCTGGTTCTTGTGTAACAATAGGTGGAATTTCTTCATGGGTTGTTGCTTATGTCCTTATGGATGAAAACTTTCTTATTTTTATTCAGAGTTTTATATCAGGCACACCCATGAATTTTCTTTTTCTCTTAGACCTAGTTTCCCTTTTTGGGGAGGAACTCCCGATAACTTCCAAGTCACTATCATGTGAGAGTGGTGGTGTGGATTCCTGGTGCTACTATGTTTCTCCTGAGGGTTTTCCCTATGACCTGCTCTAGTTCTCATGTTGTAGCTTCTTCTTCCATCCTTTGTTCTAACATAGCTTCAATGGGGTGTCCTATGAAATCTTTCCATGTACACCCTTCTCATTCCAGACCATGCACTACTATGAGTTTAATTAGCCCATGGTGCGAGACAAATACCATGGTTCTTTTAGCACCTCTTACACTCTTTTCCATTTGCTGCAACATTCTCCAAAGGAATAAGGGTATATTTACCAAACTATGGTGCCGAAGATGGTTCAAAAGATTGATATGGTACCATAATATAATGTCGTGACAACCCACGTAGGTGATATATTTATGTACAAAGTAGGAAACATCCAAATATGGTGAGGACAAAGACCTTCTGTCAAACCCTCTTCTTTTCCTTACCGGTGTCTCATTTTCTTGTAAAAATTCCTCCTTGACATTTGGAAGTGATGTTTTTCGAGAATACCACCATCCTCCTACTTGTGAAAAACCTGTGGCTGTGACCAATACATCTTCATCTACTATAATTTGGATCCCCCTTACCTCTGTCTTGGTGTCCTACAGGTTCTGCACAAATTCTAATGCAATCCTCTCATCAAAGCCCTGTAAATGTTCAAAATACACCAGTGAACCTACATCGTGGAGAATATGTCATGCTTCTTCATATGCCTCCAAAAATTCTATTCCTGTGAGCTCATGGCGAATGATCGAGCTCCCCATGGTTTCATCAAGTGAAGTATTGTGATCGATAAAGTTTGTAGAGTGTTGATCCAAAAATGCAAAAAATTTCTTGTAACCTTTCTTATAGATTCTTTTCAATTATTCCACATACTTAGAAAAATTTCAAGATTATGGGTCCCTAATGCATTTACCTAGTCTTTCCAAACTTCCGCGACTTGCATAATGTACCATTGACTTCCGTGATCCGCATAATGCACCTATACTTATAATATTTCAAAAGCAAATATTTGACCATGGGTGTGGTGCATTACCCTGATCATTTCGATTCATCCTACTACCTCATGACCCCGTTGCGTTACGATCTCATTACCTTGCCATTCACTTACCCCGCGGCCCCATTGTTCCACCATCCCGATTGTTCGCTTCCCCACGACCCTTATTTATTGTTAATTCACACTCCCCAATTCACATTTAATTCAAACTTTTCAGAAATGAATACCACTTGTTGAGTGTTAATGTTGTTATTAATAATGAATTTCTTGAGACAACTTCCCATAAATTTTGATATTAAACCTCATTAACAATCCTTGAGCTAAGAGCCTCAGAACATGTTAAGATAAGCATGTGTGTTTTGATAATATCATTTTGAAAAGAGTTATCATTAATTTGTCATCTTGGTTAAGTGTGACGGCTTGAAGAAAGGAACAATTTTGCGGAGATACCATCAACCTACTAGGAAGAGAAGACCAAATATTTCAGTGGTCGCAAGAATACATATATTAATTTTCATTACTATAATTGTGTTGAACTTGCAAATAATAGATCTAGATAGGAATTGACATACATAGTTGTAGAGAAAATATGAGAAAAGAGAAGCATAAGAGAAATAATGGAAGAATTCTCATTAACCAAATGAATGAATGATAATTTACACATGATATACTCAGTATAACTAAAATAATGTGCACTAGAGGAGAAGCCAATGCACCATAGTGGTGGTATATAGTGATCTGGAAAAACACCAACAGTTACATTAGTAAACTGCCACCTAGTCTACTCTCTTAGGCAGTTATGGGAGTGAACGATCACCTAGTCTGAGTTAACTAGTCTCTCAGTCTTCGGTTAACTGACTAAAACAAAGTGAAGTGAGGAGGATATTAGTGAATCATGAGTAATGTGCTAGTCTGGTGATGATCCCAAGGACAATGCACATTATCTAGTGATGATCCTAATGCTACATGGTGATAATCCCAATGTGGCATCTAGACTCCACTCAACTGATCAAACTGAAGTGTGAACTGAAGAGAATATTCTCCCTAAAATATAGGAGACTAAATAATGACTAATAAACAAGGGAAAACCTTAATAAAAAGAAATCTTAGGTGTGTGAAGTATCTCCAACACCCCCCCTGAACATCACTATGGTGAAAATAAAGAATGGGTCCCGACAACGAGGCCATGTTAGGTACCCAAATACAAAAGATNCAATGTACAATGTATGTAAAAAGAATAACTGATAGTTTCTAGGAAACTGTGTCCTTCACTCCAAGACAACTGCGCAAAGAATGAAACTTTTGCTCAGTGAAGGTCTTGGTGAAGATGTTTGCAGTATGTTTTGCTGAAGGGAAAAACTGCGAGTCGATGATACCCACATGTACTAAGTCTCGGATGTAGTGCATGTGGATCTCGATGTACTTCATCTGCTGCCTTTGAACTGTATCTCTATAGAACTTCAGAGTGCTCTGGTTGTCACAGCAGATGACGATCAACCGATGAAACTAAATTCCCAACTCAGTGAGAAAATGTTGTAGACACATAGCCTGAATGGTTATGTTAACTACCCCTCTGTACTCTACCTCAACTGAAGATAGATCAATAGCATCCTGCTTCTTACTCGACCAACAGATAGGCTCGAAACTAAGATCGAGTGATTAATTATATGTGGACTTGCGATCAATGTTATCTCCAACCCAGCCAAAATTAGTGAACCCGATGAGGTCCAATGCAGAGTCTATTGAATAGTGAATCCCAAAGGTGATGGTGTCATGTACGTATCGAAGGATATGCTTTGCAACCTTCCAATGTCGCTCATGTGACTCTTGCATGAACCTGGAGACTGCTCCAACTACATAGGAGAGGTGTGGTATGGACTGCATGAGATACAACAAGATCCTCACTAGCTATTTGTACAATGTGCTCTCAACCAGTGGAGTGTCCCTGCCATCCTCAAGTCTGACTCCTGATAGGAAAGGAGTCAAGGCAGACTTTCATTCTATCATGTGAAATCTTTCAAGGAGATCTCATGCATACTTGGCCTGAGACAATTTGATGCCCGATGAATCCTGAATGATCTCGAGTCCAAGGAAGAAATGTAGTGGACCCTTGTCCATCATCAAGAACATGTCATGCAGAATCATCTTGACCATAGAAATCACTGAAGTCAAGCAACTGATGATCAACAAATCATCAACTTACTGAACTAGGACTAGAAGTGAATCATCCATCCTAAGCATGTAAACATTCGGGGTCTGAATTACAATGTACAAAGTTTTATGACAATAGGTAGGAGCCCATCTTGGCATACCATGCCCTCAGAGCATGCTTGAGGCCATAAAGAGACTTCTTCAGTCGACAGACCAATGATGAATCCTGCATAAATCCCTGGGGATGCTCCATATAGATATCCTTAGAGAGATCATCGTGAAGAAATGCATTCTTCACATCCATCTGATAAACTTCCCATCCCTTGGATGTCGCAATGAAAAGTGCAAAAAATATGGAATCCATCTTTGCTACTGGAGCGAAGGTCTCATCATAGTCAATGCCATGCACCTGCTGAAAGACTTTGGTAACTAGCATGGATTTGTATATGCTAACCTGTCCATACGCTACACTCTTGGTCTTGTAGACCCATCTGCACCTGAAAAGTTTCCTTCCGTAAGGAGGGGGAACCAGATCCCAAGTTTGGTTCTCAAGGAGGGAGTTGTACTCCTCCTGCATGGTAGATTCCGAAAAGGGATTTCCAGCAGCATCACCATAAGACTTTGGATTTGAATACTGAACTAAGAAAATATTCTTAGGTGGCATTGGTTCAATAATAGTGAGTGCAAGAGGAGGCTCCTCGAAATCAGATCGAGTCCTCCTAGTATCAACTGGATCCCCAACAATATCTTCTGCATCTTGAAGAGTAGACTTGGCCCACTTGGGCCTCTACTCTGGCTCTGCATCTGTATGCACTGACTCTGCATCTGACTATAATGACTCTATATCTATATAATCTAAATTATTTGAATCAAAACTCTCATATGAATAAGAGTTAGCGTGTTCATGCTCATCATCTCTGATAGGTGTAAGAACAAAAGTGTCTGCATGCGGCTGCTGAGGTACATGCGAGACACTTTACTGAAATTAGACACTCCGCTCAATGATGAGTCGATCTGAGGAAATACCAATGAGTCTATATCCATTCACATTGTTAGGGTATCCAACAAAGATACACTCTGTTCTCCATGGATCAAGTGTCATCCTCTTCTTAGAGGGAATCCTGACCCATGCACGTGAACCGAAAATACGAAAGTAGGTCAATTCTAGTTTGAGGCCGCTCCAAGCATTGTAGGGGGTTTTATCCTTGATAGATATATGGTGAGATATATTTTGTATGTAGGTTTCACAATTAAATTCTTCAACCCATAATCTCCGTGGAAGTGACTTTGCATGTAGCATGCAAGATGCCATCTCTTTTAGAGATCTATTTTTCCACTCAACAACTCTGTTTTGCTGCAGAGTATAGGGAACCATGTGTTTCAACTGAATCCCTATATCATGAAAAATATTCTATATCTCATGGTTGACATACTCTCCCTTGTTATCTATTCATAGGACTTTGATTTTCTTTCCTGACTGTGTCTCAACAAGGGATTTGAAATCTTTGAGGTGTTGAAAGACCTCTGATTTTTGCCTGGAAAAGAAAATCCATGTGAAGCATGAGAAATCATAAAAACAAATGAGCACATACCTTTCTTTAATGATTTATTGATGTGGAAAAGGGCCCATGAGGTCACTATGGATCATATCTAAAGGAGATGAATCCTTTTGAGTCTTTCCTTTGTTGAATTTCTCTTAAGGGTGTTTTCCAAGAACACACCCGTCAAAAATTCCTTTGGAGAACTGGATGTCAGGTAGACCATTAACCATTCCCTACTTGGTAAGTTGTTGCATATATCTTAAATTTAAATGCTCAAACCTTTCATTCCATATCCTACTGCTTTCATCAGCATGGGTGTTACACCTCAAAATTACTCACTTCGATAGTGTCGCAAGTGTCGTCATTACGAGTGTTGTAAGTGTCGCATCTTGTCCGTAAGTGTCACATCTTGACTATAAGTGTTGCAAGTGTCAAGAATAGTATGCTGCCATATTGCCTATGTCATCCCATAACGACATCATGAAGACACTTAAGACACCTCAAAAGATAGTTTGGAAGAAGGAAAATCACTTGGCAAGAAGTATAAGACCTTTTTCATTGAGAAAACCACTCAAAAAATGAATTTTGGAGAGGAGCGCTTCCCTGCTCACTGTTAGGGAGTGCTAGTGCTCCTTGAGCCTCTTTGGGGGAGTGCTTGAGTGCCAGTTTCACCCTTATGGGGGAGCGCTACCCTCTTTTGAGAAAATTCTGGGTTTGTTGAGGCGAATTAGGGAAGAATCCCTCAAATCTTGAAGGTAGTTGGATTCAGATAGATGGTCAAGGCATGATCTTAGGGGATATCCTCAACTAAAGGAGAGGAATCCTCAAATCATCCCAAAGATATCTCAAGTGGTTGAACCCCTCCAAGGTTATATAAGGAGGCCTTCTCATGGTGAAAGGTAGAATAAAGACTAGAGTTTGATGCCAAACTTATGATCCTATAAGTGGTATTGACAGAGAATGACAATGGAGATTGGAGATGTGAAACTTATGATCTCATGAGTGAGATTCCATCAAAGAAATCAGTGGATATTGATTGAGCAAAGGGGTTGGACAAGGAGAACTGGAAGAGGCTGCTGCACCTTCATTCAAAGGATTGTAATTACTTTTACTTGTTCTCATTAATATAATCAATGCTTGGACTGTTTCTTTCAAACTTATGCTTGTTCCATATGAGTTTGTCTGCAGTAGATGGATCTATGATTGAGATAATATCAGTAGAGTAGGAAGTATTTTGTACCTTTGTTTGTCTTATAGGATCTATCAGGGAGCTCAAGATCGAAGCTCATCCATGACTTTGTAGGGACAAATGTCGTTAATAAGGTACATATATTTCTCCTTCTCTTTCATTTATTAGCTTGATTAGATATAAAAGGAAGTCAATGTCCATGTTAAGAATTTTTTTGTCTTGGCCTTAGGAGTCCAGAGGCCAAGAGGGAATCCACTTGTCCGCGGGGGGATTCACCTTCAACAGAAATTGGCGAGTCCATTGGGGAGGAGCTCTGATTTTTGTTTCCATTCCCAGATATTGTTTTGGCCCTTTTCCCACTGATTTGATATTCTCCATATTGTCTTGTTGATTCTTAGATTGGTTTGATTGCCTCATTATGTCATCAGGATCACCCTGATTGACTGGATTTCTTTCATTTTTTGATTTTTTTGGACATTTTTCTGAGTTTTTGGAGTAGAGCGCTCCTCCATTGTTTCTAAAAGAGCACTAGCACTCCCTTGTAGCCTTACATAGAGAACTCAAATGCCCTAGTGCCCCTTATACCCGAGCGCTACCCCATTTTTTGTGAGAAATTCTCCAAAATTTGCATTTTCTGAAGCTATTTCTGGGTTTTGGCATTTGCTCAGGGTCCTATACTCTCAGTCCATCTTGATATTGGCTTTCAAACACCATTCTTTCTGAGAATTCATCATCTCTTTCTTGGATTTTTGACATTTGTCCTTGCTTTACAATAACTCTTTGTCTTTGCTGACCTAGAGTTAATTTGTTGTTTTCTTCTCCTTTATCTGATTGAGTGAAAACTTTTGTGAGGAAATCCAAAGGTATGTGAAATTTTCATTTGATTTTTGAGGTCAACTTTCCATAATTTCTCTTTTGTTTGAGGTTTTTGGTTCTTGTTTGCAATTGGATTATCTTTTTCCTTCTTGTCTATTTCACAACGAGAGTGTGCATTTGTTTTGTGTGAGGTTTGCTTCCGAATGTTTAATCCTGAAATCTAATTGACATTTAGAAGTCCTGCATCTGATTATCATTCACATCTAAGCAAAAGGACATATTTTAGTGATTGGTTTGGATATTAGAAGGCATTTCTGAAATTTTTAGCATTGCATTGGATTTCATTGAGAAACACTTGTATGAGGACATTGCATCTTAGTGTTTGATAGTGAAAACAAATTTCTCTCTTTCTGTTAAATAACCATTCATCGAAAGACAAGATTTCTTATCATATTCTTATGCATTTTTTGGGATTTGAGTCATCATACCATCAGTTTCATTGTCATGCACCCTTTGAGTAAAGAACAACCATAAAATCAATGCTAATTAAAAATTATCTAGAACATTTTTGTTCTTAGGATCTTCCACCAACATTAGACTAGGATTAACACTTTGGATTAGGCTATGAGTACAACTCTCCAAAGTTTTCAAAACAAACGTTAGCATCCTGAGATAGGGAGAGTCAAATACAATTGTCATATAGGCTTTCTGGGACCCCCCTCTCACACAAGGTTTACACAAGAGGTCACATTCGGGTGAATTACAGAGATTATCCTTCCATGTTTTAACTGTTTGTAGTGGTCGGATCGTATATTGGGGGTCACTTGAGGGTATACCCACGATTATGTGTGGGAGCCTCTCGAGTTGATTTCAGACTTCTTATCCTGCCCATACATTCAGATCAGACTGTCGACTGTACCCGCCCAGGGGATGACTGCGAGTTGGTTTCCTTAGTTTTTGTAATCCTTAGGTACTTACACAAGGTGATGGTGAAGGGAAGTCTCACCGTACCTGGAACAAACATTGATCAATCTCACTCGGGCTCCTTGGAGGGTCAATCCACAATTACTGTGTGGAAGCTTGCACCAAGGTGAAAGTCCGTTAAGAAGGTCGCCATTGTAACTGTTCCACCATAACCTAGCCCCTTCTTGACTTGGTCATGCGACGTTGGATTTCATCACCAACTAGTATGATCATCGAGAGAAGTCTTGTTTGCTTGGTTTTGATTCCTAGATTTTATTAGCGTATGCTGTTTCTTTTTGTTAGTTGTCCCTAGATTTTCAGCGTGTACTGTTATTCTCCAAAATTGAGCCTGTAGATGATGAAGGTCTTCACAAATCACGTAGGATGAAAGGGCTGCCTCCAGAAGGCTACCAACCCTTACCTCCTAACCCTCTAGAAGACAACTACCGTGGAGAGGTAGAAAATCAATCTGACGTTGGAAGTGTTGTTTCTCCTTCATTATATGATCAGAAGGCACTTTGGTTACAGTTGAGAATCCTACTCCTCACACTACATCTGTGTCGGTAACCCCTCTCGAACCACTTTTGCTTCATTTAGACTCCCTTGGGAATGACATAGAAGAATAGGTCCCACGATTACCGGAAAGAGATTTTACCGAAACATATATGGGATCCATAGAACCAACCTTTGGTGATGAGTATAGGACTCCTGTTCATCCTAGCACTACAATAGATACAAATCCCACACCTGCTCATTCTATATGGAGGACTTCATTGGGACATGATATCTATGAGAATTTCGAATCCTTTCGACAACCCTTTCATCCTCATGACCCTCCTGGTGAAACAGGACCATCTGGTCAAACTATGAATCACCCCATCGATCATGTCATTAACCCTACTATTGCATCAACACAAGTCCATCCTAATGCTGGACTCATCACCTCTACTCATTCCCAAGGCACTTCAATCCCTACCCCTGCTTTTACGAACTTTCACTCTACAAATCCACATGTTCTGCATGATCCTGCTGGGACATCTTTTCACCCGAGAATGCAGACCCTTGCCAACCAAATACAACTGACTGGAGGGAAACCAACATCTAGTGGACCTGTCTCTCCTGGAGGACCACCATTCTATGGTGGGCCTACCCCTCCCGGGGGACAACCCCCTTTTCATGCTCCTCCTGGAGGGAAACCTCCCTTTTCCAGTCATACCTCGGTCGTTAATCCACGGTTGGAAGGGGGGAAACCTTCGTTCGCTGGAAACCCTTCGCAACCCTAGGGAGTATCTTTAGGAGGCACTTTTACCCAACCCCACATTGGGGGGCATTCATATCATAACCCTAAAGGAGGAGTATCGAATCCTATTCCTTTCGGAACATATTATGGACAACCTTATCCGGGCGACATCCCAAACACCACCTAGAGTCCTCAGAAACAAAAACCTTATCCTCCTCATGGGTCTAATGTGTACCCACCTCCAGGATCTACTCATTACCATCCTCAAGGGAAAAATGTTTATCCTCCTTATGGGCAAGCAAATCACTCGGCTTATATTGCTCAGAACCCATTGGGTTATGCAAATGTTTCTCATCCATCATCAAATCCTGCTTATCCTGGCTAGCAACAACCGTATGTAGGAGGACCTACTGGTTACGACTATCCACCTAACCCAGTTTATGGTCCTACTGGTGTTCCTATGCCACACCAGTATCATTCACAAATTAATCGACAACTACCTTTCCTTGCAACTATGTATCTCCTAGACTTGTCTCGGTTAACTAATGATCCTATTTTTCATTCACCGGTTTGGCCAGTCATTCCAGCTAAACTTCCTTCTAATATTCCAAAATTTGACGAAAAATCTGGAGAAGACCCAAATAACCATGTGATGACTTTCCATTTGTGGTGTTCATCAAACTCCCTCATGGATGATTCTGTACGTTTGCATCTTTTCCAGCGAACACTTACAGGCTCAACAATAAAGTGGTATATTGAACTACCACATGCTTCTTTTCATGATTTCAATTCCCTTTCCATGTCTTTCCTCATGCACTTTCAACTACCTATTCGCTACGAGACGGGTACTGAACTCTTGACCTCCCTTCGTCAAACTGACTCCGTGCATATATCTGACCATATTCATGAGTGGAGACGACGATGAAGGATGATCAAGGTAATCATTCCTAACATATTATTGGCGGAATTGTTTACTAAATCACTTTTACCCATGATCGCTCACGATGTTGCTATGGTTGGCACGATCACCGAGGAAGAAACCATTGCTCGGGCTCAGTACTTAGATTTGGTTTACTCACAATCTGGTACTTTGTATGATTTTCTTTTGAATGCTTCTCGAGCTAATACCGATCCATCCAAGCCGTCATCCTCATCTCATGCAGACGATGTTATCGGTTCCGTCAAAATTCAATCTACTTCCCAATCAACCACACTCTCCTCTACCTCCCCCCAAACTCAAATCTCTGAGGTGAATGCAGTTCAATATGCCCCTTTACAACAATCTGGAGGTAAGAAGAAGACAAATAATAAATCAAAAAATATTAATAACAGTGAACAACCCAAAAATCAGTCTCAAACACCTGCTACTGAAAAACAACCACAACAGAAACTGAAATTCCCATGTATCATTTGTGGTGACGATCACTACACTCGAGACTGTCCACATCGCAATGAAGTGGCCAAAATTTTCTAGGGAAATTCACAACCCGTTGTGCTTACTCAACCTTTTCCACAGTAGCAATCCATGGTTGCTCAAACCCCCTCTCCTGGGGGAATTTATAGCCATCCTCATGATGAGGCCTCGACGAGTGCACATATTTATATGTTTAATGGGATTAATTTGAACACTTTCTCTAAGGCATATGACACACCAGGTAACCTTGGCAAAGAAAAATACACTAACAGTACCAATACTTTATCGGATCCATCACCGTCCTCCGTTAGTCCTCCATTGGTTAATCCTCCATCTGGACCACCACTTCAGATTGATAAACCTACGTTCGAATCTATCTTACGCCCTCCTAAGAGCACTATCCACAAAGCTACCTTTAATCCTAGTTCACGTGACGCCCAAAACTACAACATTGTTGAAGATTTGGCTCAAGCACCGTGTGCTATGTCTACATTAGAAGTTCTACAACACTGCCCCAGTCAACATAGAATGCTCTTGGCCACTATTGGTGCTATTGATCCTGAGTCATCCAACCATATGATGTTTAACCTAGAAAATTATGTGTCTCGACTCTCCCACCAACTTTCTTTCCAAGTTGATGTTGTTGTTCACAATCAACAAATCCATCGAACTGTTATGGATGAGGGAGCCTCAACTTGTGTCATGTCTTTAGCGTGTTGGAAAGGTTTAAAATAACCCACACTTAACAAATCCCCAATGATGTTACATGCCTTCGATGGGCTAGGTTTTCATCCCCATGGGCTTTTACAGTCCCTGCCCATCCAATTGGGTGGAAAAACTATCACTGTTTATGTCGAGGTGGTTGATGCTACCCTTGATTACAACTTGTTACTTGGGAGAAGTTGGTTTTATGCTATGACTACCGTTGCCTCATTAGTATTTCGATGTGTACAATTTCCTCATCAGGGAAAAATTGTCACTATTGATCAGTTAGATTTCTGCACGACCGATGCTCGCGCTCCCGCTACCAACAATATTCCTTTCTTGGGAGACCATAAGATCACGTATGAAAGAGTTGGTGTTGGCTTACTGAAAGATTCTAGCCTCATGGGTACCTTCCCTACACCACTTCCACCGACTACACATCATATTTCCACCGTCGATATGATTTCGACCATGGCTTATCAATCTTTGGAATCATCTGACCCTTGGATTGTACCTAGTCTGTTGGAATTCGATTCACTAGGTGACACCATGCCATTTAGTCCAGCCGAAACATCATACGTTTCTATCCAATCTGCTTCTCCCTCGTTGGATGACCAACATCTATTAGCACCCGACAGTTACTTGATGCCATCCCGGTTAAGTTCCTTGTCATCTGCAATCGAACACATTTCCCCAATTTTTCCTTCTGATGAATCTATTAAGGAAATGGAGAGCATTGACGAGCTACCTTGGGATGATAACCACCATTGATCCTCTTTTCCCCCCCTCGTGAAGAAATTTGGGCAGATATATAGTCTATCTCCCCTCCTGATGTCGATTTTCCATCGTCTCCCATGCCTTCAACTTCTGATGATTTGGATCCGGTAGTTGACATGGTGATCTCTTCGGTAGGGCTATTGGAGCCTGATCTCCTTACCCCTGTCGCAACCCTCGACATGTGTTCCTTCCAGAGTGATTTTATTCCATCCAGTGAAGATCTCTTGGAATCCATGACTAAGTTTTGTCCCTTGACATGGTGTCCTTCTAGAGCGTTATTCTCTTGGAATCCATGATCAAGAAGAGTCCATGAGCATAGTTTCGCTTCTCTGTGGAAATCTCATTAAAAAATGAAACAACAATCTGGGGATTGAACCCAGAGCCCTGAGCATAGTTTTTTTCCTGTGTCAAGCTCGTTAAAAAATAAAACAATCACCTCTCCTATTAGGTCGAGTCTTTTGCCAGATCTCGTAGATGTCGAGTCGAGTATTTCGTTAGCTCTCGTATTTGAACCTTCATTTCATCCACCTGTATCCTTTTTCTTCATCTGGTACAGAGATTGGTGAAAATCTCAAAGTCGATGAATGAAATGAATCTTGGAGGGCATGTCTCCAGCCTTTGATAATCATTATGGAGTTAATCCACTAGCTTTCAAGTCGGGGGCATATCGAGCTTAGTCTTTTTTCTTTCTCGTGCTCGTAAATACATGAGAATGCAACCAGGTAAAATTTTATCTCTTTTTCAGACCCGCATGGTTATATGAAAAAGGAACCCCCTGGAGTCTTCTTTAAACTCTTTTTAGACTCTCTAAAATGTGAAAATATTGTCGAGTGATCTTGCTTCCTTTCCCACTTGTTAAAAGGTTTGAAAGGGCGTCTTTCGAGTGATAATTTATCTCTTTTTTGGCCTCGTGAGACTAACATTACGAAAAAGGACAACATTGGAGTCATCTTTAAGTTGTTTTCAGACTCTCTAAATATGAAAAACCACTGAGTTTACCTTCTCTAGACTCATTAAACAATCATACATTGAAGGCCCCATACAGGACCGAACCCTTACTTCTTCCAGTTTGCTAAACAAAGGAAGAGGGACTTACCGAAGGTGAGTCATATCGAGCATGTGTTACCCTCCTCGATCTCGTTAAATTAAAAAGAGGTACTCGTCTATTTGGATGGGGGAAAAATTGAAGAAAGCAAGCCAAGAAGTTTTTTGAGAACACTACCAGTAACTCTTACGGTCACCCTTGAACACGACACTTTGTCTTTGAACGCATTTTAATCCGATGAACCTCTACACTGGGCTAATCCTTTGAGGTTCTTTTACTCCTTTGGGTCACCTGATGAAAGTCACAACATCCACTGCATTATCAAGTTTTGGTCCATGTCATGTTTCTACTGTCGTGCCTCAGTGTTCAAGGGAAGTATCTGCCTCGAGAGTCAGCCATCACAAATACCTTGTTTCAATACCCGTGTCAATCCATGTTCATTTGATCTACCAATTACATCTCTGTGCAAATTTCATGTCATTGATGGGGGATACATCAAGGCCCTCCTTCGATGAGTCTATTCCTGTTGACTTCAACCCATTAGCCAAGAACTAGACTTAGAAACCAATTAGTACCTTGGGACCTGCATGCCTCAATGGTAGGCCTCCTCGTGTTCGACAGTGGGTTTACATCATTGACCTCTGATCGGATGATTCCATGGATGTTCGACTTCAACTCATTCATTCACATTCGTTGGAATGTACTAGAGTACCTTGGGAATCATTGACATCAGTGGTGATCTCCCTCGCGCTTGTTAACGGTTTACATCATTGACCGGTAATCAAGTGGTTTCTGCCATGTTCAACATCAGGACATGTATTCACATGGTTAGATTCGTACTACATCGAGATCGGTAAGAAGACCCTGGGTTGAGTTTTCACTCTTATGTATACTTTGCCCATGTTGCGAAGGAGTTATTTTGAACTATGACACATATACTGTTACATAGATCCACTTTGTATTGGTCGTGGCTATGTCTTGTCGTCTCATAGATCCACTGTGTATTCTTCATGGCTACGATCAGTTTAGGTCATATGAGTATATATCCACATTGTATCTGCGGTGGCTATACCATTTTTTCAATATAATTATGGATCCATAATGTATGTTATGGCGGCCATACCTGAAAAGTCTTTATCACTCAAGCATAGGTATGCCTGCCTTGGGTTTTGAAACATGTCATAATATTTGTTTGATGGTTGTGTGCAACTTTTTCTAGTTTCTCTGCATCAATACCCTTGCTCAAAAAAGTCTACAAAGTACTTCAGTCATCATCATCTTCTAACTTCATACTTTGGGGGGAAATCTGTTACACCTCAAAATTACTCACTTCGATAGTGTCACAAGTGTCATCATTACGAGTGTTGTAAGTGTCGCATATTGTCCGTAAGTGTCACATCTTGACTATAAGTGTTGCAAGTGTCAAGAAAAATATGCTGCCATCTTGCCTATGTCGTTCCCATAATGACATCATGAAGACACTTAAGATACCTCAAAATATAGTTTGGAAGAAGGAAAATCACTTGGCAAGAAGTATAAGACCTTTTTCATTGAGAAAACCACTCAAAAAATGAATTTTGGAGAGGAGCGCTCCCCTACCCACTGTCAGGGAATGCTGGCATTGCCTGATCCTCTTTGGGGGAGTGCTTGAGCGCCATGTGCACTCTTATGGGGGATCGCTACCCTCTTTTGAGAAAATTCTGGGTTTGTTGAGGCGAATTAGGGAAGAATCCCTCAAATCTTGAAGGTAGTTGGATTCAAATAGATGGTCAAGGCATGCTATTAGGGGAGATCCTCAACTGAAGGAGAGGAATCCTCAACTCATCCCAAAGATCTCTCAAGTGGTTGAACTCCTCCAAGGTTATATAGGGAGGCCTTCTCATGGTGAAAGGCAAAATAGAGACTAGAGTTTGATGCCAAACTTATGATCCTATAAGTGGTATTGATAGAGAATGGCGATGGAGATTGGAGATGTGAAACTTATGATCTCATGAGTGAGATGACATCAAAGAAATCAGTGGAGATTGATTGAGAAAAGGGGTTGTACAAGGATAAGTGGAAGAGGCTGCTGCACCTTCATTCAAAGGATTGTAATTACTTTTACTTGTTCTCATTAATATAATTAATGCTTGGCCTGTTTCTTTCAAACTTGTGCTTGTTCCATATGAGATTTTCTGTAGTAGATGGATCTATGATTGAGATAATCTCAGTAGAGTAGGAAGTCTTTTGTACCTTTGTTTGTCTTATAGGATCTATCAGGGAGCTCAAGATTGAAGCTTAGCCAAGACTTTGTAGGGACAAACGTCGTTAATAAGGCACATATCTTTCTCCTTCTCTTTCATTTATTATCTTGATTAGATCTAAAATAAATTCAGTGTCTATGTTAAGAACTTTTATTTTTTGGCCTTAGGAGTCTATAGGCCAAGAGGGAATCCACTTGTCCATAGGGGGATTCACCTTCAACAATGGGTATGCAGTAATGCAAAATCTGGTTCAATAAATTCAGAAAATGTGTAGAGTCTAGATTGATGATTTACCTCACCGGTAGCAACCCTGGAATTAGATTGCATGTCATAGACATCCACTACATTAGGTGTGAATATGAGTCTCTTTCCGGTGCTAGAGTTATTCATCTGATACATAGAGGTAATATTGATAGAAAGTCTGGGAACGTGAAGCACATTCTCAAAGATTTCATTTGTGAGTTCAATTATTCCTTTGCCGGTGACCTCGACTGGAGAGTTGTCCCCCGTCAAAATAGGAGGACCTTTGCATGCATCCAATGAAAAATATACTTATTTTTTGGCTGCCATGTGGTGTGATGCACCTGAATCTACGATCCAAGCATCGAGAGAGGAGTTGATGACAATCAAAGCATGACTAGAATTTCCTTTCTTATGATTCTGATCTTCTGGCTTCTTCTTCTTGGAACCCTCGGGGATGTGATCTCCAAGGTTGTTTTTATGAAGTATGTGGGCCATTTTATCTATCTGTTTCTGCATACATGCAGATTATGAATGGAATCCTTTATGGAAATAAGTGTATTTTTCCCCTTTTCTTCCCTTTCCACCTTTTGATCCGGAGGCATCGTCGAAGGGTTTTGAGTACCATTCCTTCTTCGGATTTTCATGTGCTTTCCTTGGTATTTTTCATTAGATTTATGATATTGATGATCACTACCATCTTGCACAGCTAGTTCATGCACCTTTGGGCATTTGATTTTTCCCATATTGATGAGCTTGTTCTGCTCTTCTGTCAGAGACTCAATAAAGGCCTCAAGAGAGGGCATCGTCCAGGTGGATCTAGAGGAAAACCTAACTGAATAGAATGTGGATACAAACACTGAGTATTTTCGATGAAGTTTGGAGAGAATGGTGAGAACCATTTGTTTCTCTTCCTTAGATTGATCAACCTCACAAGCCTTGAGTTGCGACAACAAATCCTTATATTTGGTAAAGAAATATTGAAGATTGTCGAAGGTTTTTGGATCAAATGTGAGCAACTCCACATCAAGCGTGTGTCCCCTCATCTCATCCCATTTTCCAAAAATCCCTTCCATGGTGGTACATGCTTTATTGGGGGTTTTACAGGAGGATATGTGAAAGAGGAGTTGAGGAGAAATGAGACTGCAAATTGTTCCAAACGCTTTATCCATTCGATTTAGATACTTGGATTTTTATATGGTTGATGTTGGTTTTGTATCTATGTTCATGGTTAACTGGTATAATCCTTTGCATCGAAGATGCACAATCATATTCTCCTTCCATGTAAAGAAATTATACGGTGTAAGAATGAATTCTTTTGGAAATTCCATTTTTTCGTTGTCTTCAATCTTCGGTACCTGCAAAAATAATTTGGTGTGTCTTTTACCTAGTAGTGCCTCAGCTCTGATACCATGTAAATGTGTTGAACCTTCACATAATATATCTAGCTAGGAATTGACATACATAGTTGGAGAGAAAATATGAGAAGAGAGAAGCATAAGAGAAAGAATGAAATAATTCTCATTAACCAAATGAATGAATGATAATTTACACATGATATACTTTGTATAACTCAACTAATTTGCACTGGAGGAGAAGAAAATGCACCATAGGGGTGGTCTAGAGTGATATGGACACACACTAGCAGTTACAGGAGTAAACTACCACCTAGTCTAGTCTCTCAAACAATTATGGGAGTGAACTGCCACCTAGTTTGAGTTAACTAGTCTCTCAGTCTTCAGTTAAGTGACTGAAACATAGTGAAGTGAGGAGGAGATCAAGAATCATGAGTAATGCGCTATTATGGTGTTGATCTCAGGGACACTGCGCATTAGCTGGTGATGATCCCAACACTGCATGGTGATAATCCCAATGTGGCATCTAGACTCCACTCAATTGATCATACTAAAGTGTGAACTGAAGATAATATTCTCCCTAAAATATATGAGACTGAATAATGACTAATAAAATAGGGAAAGCCTTAGGAAAAATAAATCCTATATGCGTGTGAAGTATCTCCAACAATTACCACCCCCGGAAAAGAGTCCAAAAAGATTTTGGACATCAAGAATTGCATTGTCAGGCTGTGTTCCATAATTTTACAATTTTAAGGAGCTGATTTTGTGGTGCATTGATAAATTTGACAAGAATCAGAGAATTATTCAGTTACAAGGGGAATCACCCATTTCTTTATACCCTTCAATTTTTAAGAGGATGCTCAGGATCGTAGAGATGATGATGACTTCCAAAAGTGCCGAAGCTGAAGACTTCTTGAAGACAAAGAATGAAGGATTTTATCTTTTGTAGTACTACTTTGAAGACCAAATAATTGTTTCAGAGGATCTCTCAAGCATTTAGGCGAGTTCATTAAAAATCCATACTAAGAAATAGAATGATTATTCACTATAATAGTTGGACAAGAGTCTACGACTACTGTTCATTGGCTCACTCTGTATATATTATAATTTTCAATTTATAAAAACACAATCTTTGACTGGGCAAGGATTATTTCTAGCGAATTATCTTTTCAGTTGGGAAATTTTAGAAAAAAATATTTTTTTTTATATGTCCTCATACTTGATTTTCTCAATTACATATTGCCACGTCTTCAAAGGCTTACCTTTGGGTAAAAGGTTCAATCGTAAACTAAACCCTGTTCAAATGTGGTATTCCACACTTTGGAAACAAAAGGCCACATACCACTTCTATGAAGTAAACATCGAGTTCATATTAAAAAAAAAAAATTCCAATTCAATGGCCAAGTACATCTATATTGTCTCTAGAAGCAACATCCTTCTTAGACAAGAGAGGAAGTTTTGAAGCCATGGAGAAATTTAGTATTATCAGACTATATTTCTCTCATGAGAAACCTTCATACTTGCCATATTATGTTTTGGATAAAATATTTGTTGTTGATATATATAGGGAATATAAATCTTTGGCTCATTTCTTTAACGAGAAAAGGAAAAGACAGTTCATCCCACTACCATGGAAAATTGGGGAGATAACTGTAAAAATCATTACATACATCGATGAAATATCAATTCAATTTGATCAGTGCAATCTCAATAAAGCAAATGAAGTCGAGGGTTTCAACCCTAGTCAATTATTTATGAAACATATGATATCTGTAGGGTACAATGTATCATTTTCCAACACATTCATGTTTGGAGAAGAAGAAGGTGAGAGAAAAAAACCTCAAGGGTTAACTATTGAGGAATGAGAATAATATATCAAGACAATCATTAGTACAACCAATCAACATAGACAAAAGGGAAGAGTTGTGAATGAGAGAAGTTCACAATCCCCAAATGTTTCTAAAAAAAAGAGGCTAGCCCAAAGGAAAACCCGAGTCTTCCATTCAAGAACAAAGAAAGTCCTCGATGGATAATTCCGATTACGAAGGAGAGAAAAACCCTCTTAAGGGAAATCTAGAAAAGCCACACAAATTCTTAGTTGCTAGCAACAGGAAAAGAGGAACACATAAAGAGGGAGAAAGTGAGGGCATACATGGAGAGGAGATCTTCCTAGAATACATGGATCTCAATGTAAATGTTGAAGATATTGAATTTGTATTTGAAGAAGAAAGGATACATGAAAGAATAGCAATTGCAAGAGAATTGGCCACCGAAGAGAAAACCATATTTAAAGGGGAATCTCTGACCCTGCATAGTGCTACATTTGATAAAAACTCAATAAAATTAGTTATTGAAAAGATCAATGCAAAAAATAAGAAGATTCAAGAAAAATGGAATTCCAAACTTGATTTTAATGGAGTTCCACCCTCCAAGATCGTAGAAATTCATGAAGTCATAGGAGAAGCTCTAAAAATTTCAATTGGAGATATAGAGAACAAAAATGCCATTTTAAAAGATAGAATTAAAGAATTGGAAAATGCTTTGATGCCCCCACCATTTTTTTCTAGTCCAATTTTCACCATACAACCCTTGAGAAGTCTTAAGGGAATACCAAAATCAAGATCAATATTAAAAGGAACATCAAGTTTACTTGCTTCCATTAGGAGATATGTTAGTGAAAATATCCAAAAGAGAATGTCCCTGATTCTCGAAACATGGGAATTGGAAACAAGCTTTGTTTCTTTATGTTCAAGAATGACAAATTTTAGGCAATATCTTCAAGATGAAGACTTTTACAAAGGGGCCATTTCTATTTTTTTTTGTAAACGTTTCAAGTGTTAGCGAGTTTTGGAGGAAGAAGAGGATTTGCCTTCAACAATCCGTATAAAACAACTCAGGGCATGTTGGTTAAAGATAATACAAAGTTTAAAAGAAATGCTAGTTGATTGTGATGTTATAAGTGTGAAAAGAGGTGAATTATATTTGAAATTGATTGAATTGGAACTAGTTGGGTCGAATGGAGATGTGGAGGACCGACACTTAATATTGAATTCCATACTCTTATCAAAATAACAAATGAAGGAGAAGCCAGACTCATTAAAGAGTGCATCAACTGAAAAGTTCAACAACATGACCGAATATTCATAAACATAAGTAGAAAGTTGGTTGGTTAGTTATGTGAACAAAAATGAAGACATCGAGGATACCCTTCATCAACTTTCAATGGATTTTAAAGATATGGAAAATTCATTATTTGATATTAAAGTAAGGAAATAAATAAGCATGGCACCAATGAGAGAATATATCAAAAATTGGTTAAAGAAAGACTTAATTAAAATAAGTGAATCAGATAAAGAACAAGCAGTTATAACCGATCAGGTAGTTTCAACAAAGGAGGGTATAAAAGACGCACCAAAAAACAAATGAACAAAAGATTCCATCACAATTCAGGGCTATCTCTTTAAAGGTACACAAGAGCCCTATCACAATCCATCTGGACAAACACTATCTTTTAATTTATATTTCATTGTAAAGCAGGCGATTATTTTTTAACTCCCTAGAGAACTGTTGCGGGGCACAACTTTAATGATTTCTCAGACTTTTGAGTTTCTAAATATGAGATTTTTGGAGTGTTCCTATCATATTCCCTTTCGTTTTTAAATGTGATACTCTTTTAAAGTTCTCTACATTGTGGAATGATATCTTTCTCTCTTATGAATGTGACCAAATATTGCTTATATTGTGATGGATGTGAGGAATATATCAATTTCATCTAATGTTTTCTTTACTTTTGTTCTATATTGTAAAGATATCATATTTCAGTTCTAAAAAGGTTCTCGGTCCTTCTCTCAGGAACATTCTTTGTGAATAAACATTTTATCTATTTTAAATTTCATTCTCGTATTAATTCATTTCAAGCAATAACAAAGGAGTACCACCTCTTAAAAAACACAAGAGGATTTTAGCCTCCTGAGGTTGTTGTTGAGATTTGACAAATTTGGACATCACCGTTTTTGGTGACTATACTAGGGACAAAAAAATGTTGGTTTCACAGATCATGATTTTTAATGACTCAACCGAAACCAAATCAACGTCAGCTACAAGTCAGAATTAGAAATCAAGGAAGTGTTGAACATCAACTGTATGATTTGGTGTTGACTACAATGAAAAGTTGAGAAGATCTTGAAAGATCTTGGGAAACTCTTGCTCATGAGTAAGAAAGAGAGATAGCGTTGAGGCAAAGAAGACGGTTGTGAATCCAAGAAAAACTGGAACCTTATAATGGTACACTAACTAGAATTTAGAGAAAGAAACTTCAACTCCACGAATTTGGTAAAATTTCCAAATAAAAAACAAGAAAAACCCTAATCATGGGTGATCGAGAAGAAATAAATGAAATTCCTAAGAATTGAGAAGAAAGAAATGAAAAACAAAGAGTTCCAAGAAGAAGGGCCAGGTCTAGCCCACTTAATTTACATGGAGAGCAACATACACTACCAACCCTCCCTTAAGGAGTTTTATCAGTTTTTTCAGGTGATGGAATCATGGATCCAATGAGACACATGGATCAATTTTTAAGTGTTTGTGGTATCCATTTAATTGAACACGATGATGTGATGGTCAAAGTCTTGTTGCAGACCTTGATAGGTCCAACTTATGAATGGTATCTTTCTCTCATGATGTAGTCAATTGGATCATTTGATGACCTAGAAAATATATTTATGATTATGTATGCACCTCCCATTTCATATCATACTTTGGTCACTCAGTTTACTCAAATCCATCTCAAGAAAGGAGAAAGAATAAGAGATTTTAATTTACGATTCTTTAAGACTATGAATCAAATACCAAAGTATGAGTGACCTAATGAGTCTGTAATATTTGGGTGTTATAAGAATGCAATTCCTGTAAATGTGAAATACACAATAAGATTTTCACAAATAAATGATTTACATGCAACCATCCAAAAGGTAATAGATATGGAAGAGTTTAGGTTGGAGACTAATATTGATCCCAAGATCGTTCTTGGAAAAGTACAAAGACAAATGAATACTCTTTCCATATCACATCAAGGACCATATACTTCTAGAAGCATTGGAAATTGAGAAACTAGTGGAGGAATCCTCTAGGGGGTTCCCCCTAATGTCAAAAACGATCTAGGAGATTCCCAGGAAACAAGCAAAAGATAGAGATTGCTCAAATGATTTTAACAATTAGACAAATGCAGAACGAGATTACCAGGCTGAAAAGAGATGAAAATTTTGTTCACCAAATCAAAACACAATATTAGAAGTACAATATCAAATAACAAGAAACAATAGAATCAAAGAACATAGACCAAGGGAACCAAGAGTGCCAAAACCTAATCCCATGGTATTAGGACAAATCATGGAAGAAGAAATATTTGGAAGTTTTGATCAAGAAGAAGATGTCACCCAAAATGAAGTCTTAGAGTCAGTACATATCGATGAAGGCACATAATATTTTTACATTTTCTATGAGCAAGAAGATCTTGACTATTCATAATATAATGATGTTCAGACTAGAGCTCAAGTGAATAAATTCAAGACAAAGGAAACACCTAAAAAATAAAAGGTGAAAGTAAATATTCAAGAACTAGAAAAACAAAAAACAATCGCTAATCAAGTAGAGACTCCACTACAAATGAATTATAATTTAGTTGATGGGCTATCCAAGCTCATAATTACCTTACCCTTCATGGAGGTGGTAAAGATACAACAACAAAGAGAAAATATTTTGAATATTCTAGATGATTCAAATACAAGAATACACTTTGTTGTCATGAATACTAGGAAACAACATAATGTTTCATCAGTAAGGCCAAGGGGTAAAGTCCCACCATCTTATATATCCATAGAAAATCATGATTTTACATTACATAATTGTTTGGTTGATAGAAGAGCTACCAACAACATCATTCCACTTTCTGTCATGGAATCTCTTGGAATGGGATGTACAAAATACTATGAGATTGGAGAAAGTATATATGGCATTGATTCAATAATGGTCCCAACTTATGGTGAAATAAAATATTTATGTGCATGGATAAGTGCAACCCCTCATATTACAATAGTTTTCACCATCATAGTTGTGGATTTACCTCCATCATATGGAGTTGTATTAGGAAGGGATTGGTGTTCATTAATTGGAAGATACATTATGAATGATGGAAGTTGCATGATGATTCCTAGTAAATATGGGACAATGGTCATTGTTCCTCGAGAGAATAGAAAGCCCATATAATTCAAGAAGAAAGATAACATAGTAATGCAAAATTATATTGACGCCAAAATTAGAAATTATGCTGTTCTTATTCCATAAAAAATAAACCCTCTTAAACAAGATGAAGAATTTTTTTTTCAAGGGTTCTGGAATATGTCATTTGATGGTGCCTATTCAAAGTTTGGAAATGGAGTAGGAATTGTTCTTAAAATCCCTTAGTATGGTATATGTCCACATGTCATCAGATTGGAATTCCCGTGTACCAATAACGAAGTAGAATACGAATCATTAATTCAAGGAATGATTCTTACTCTTCAGAGGAGAGTACAAACTCTAGTGGTAACTGGTGACTTAGAATTGGTTATAAACCAAATAAAAATAAGTATATAATCAAGAAAGAAAATCTAATACATTATGCAAAAATAGCATGTGAACTCATGGATTCTTTTAATTCGGTCAATATCTCTTTCATTCCTCGAGATAAAAATCCGAAGGTTGATTCACTTGCAATGGCTACATCTCTTTTCAACCCAAATGATTCCAAAAATCAAGGTACATTTCATGTTAAGATAATTTCCGACCTTCAATACCTAATAATCAAGACTATCTGCAAGTCTTCGAAAATGATGAGTGTGTTGTTGATTTTTTCACTGATTTTGATTCAATAACTTCAAATGATGCCCTTGAAAATATTGGTGATCAGATTGTTGTAGCCTTCTCTAAATATTGTGTTAGCATGGAATGATCCATATGGATATTGGTGGCCACCCACCTATTCCAACTTGCTCCTCTTTTCAGTTTTTTGTGCAACACGTTATTCTGTACTTATTTGTAATTGTGGGTTCTACACTTTCGGGGTTGTCTGAATCCCGAAACATCTTCTAGGTGGATACTAGTGGCCTCCCACCTACTCCAACTGGATTAATTTGTATGTTTTCATGTCAACACATCTTTTTGTACTTCTAGGGCCATTTTGGGGAACTAAACATTGTAGACAAAGTCAGAGTTTGATGACGTAATGTGTAGTTCTCGAAAAGACCTTTCCAACGAGCTATCACGTGCCTAAAACAAAGATCATATGCAAAATTTATGACCCGAGGAAATTAATGTACTAACTTACCCAAATGGGGCCCACACGAATTTTGGTGTTTCATCTCCTAGGGTTAGGTTTTTGGATGAATAGGGTTTTGGAATTCATGTTTATCATAAAAAGGCCTTCAGAGCCTCATTGTAATCATCTTCTTGCGAATGAGCATAGCCATCACATCAATTCTCAGAGATAAAGCTGTCACCATTCTAGCGAGTCTTGCACTCTATGTTTTTACAACCTCTTTACAATTCTTTCATTAATAGAAATCAAGTATTGTTGTATTTCTCTATTTCTAGAAATTTTCATGAGTATTTCATTGTAATATATCTGCTTTCATTTTGTTCCAAAAATAATCTGGATTAGTGGTATCAGAGCAGGATTCTCTTGATTGTTTTTCAACACCTGTCCCCGACGAGGTCCGAGTATAGCCAATTGGGTATCGATTTTGTCTCTCTTGAGGACAATCACTCTCCCACGCCTAAGAAACTCTTGATGGCGACAGAAAATAAAAAGGACAGAGTAGGAGATTCTATTAACCTGTTGCTTGAGAAAACTCTCACACGACAGAGGGACGAAATGATGGATAATTGTGAACACATCCTTCAATGCATGCCGATAGCAACATGCACATCTTCATCAAGAGACCATTTTGGAGGAACCTCTCCCTTCAAGGTACAAGTTAATTTTGATATTCCCACATTTGAAGGTCAGATAGATGTGGATGCCCTAGAAAAATGGTTAAATCTATTATAGGGTTATTTCTCTGTTCAAAATTTTTCCGAAAGGGAAAAGATCACTTTCGCACTCCTCAAGGCTCTCCCTCATGTCAAACATTGGTGGGAAACTTACTGGGAGAAAATTTCCACAGAGGAATCTGGAATATATGGGGCTGAGCCCACTTGGGATTGTTTTATGGATGCGGTCAAAGAATAATACTATCCTTTTGATAACTATGAATATCAGTACATGAGATGGACCGCACTACGAAAATAGAATATCCAAACAGTGTCGGAGTTCAAAAATACCTTCCATACCTTGCGCACCAAGCTGGGTGTCAAATACTTCGAGCGACATCTGGTTCTGAAATACCTTGGGTATTTGCATAGGTACATCCAAACCGAAATGGATTTGCTAAATATCTCATCATTGGGAGCTTCCTATTAATATGCTATCAAAATCAAGCAAAAATTTAGGCACCAGAACAAATGGGAATTCGAGTCTGCAAATATGCAATAACCAAATCATGGTAGAGACAACCCTAACCAACAACCTCTAGAAAAATAGACCAAGACACAGAAAAGGAAGGGTAAAGGGAAGATGAAGAATGACACTGGGAAGTGGTGTGACTTCCACAAAATCCCCTGGCACAACACCGATGAATGTCACTTGAAACAATCATTGGTGGCCAAGGTCAAAGACATGGAGCCGAACCTTAATTCAGAATCCGATCCAGAAAATATTGAAAACAAATAGATCATCCATGTAGACCCAATTGCTACAATCACGACAACAATAATTCAACTAGAAGAACCAATAGATCCTGAAGAGGGGGAGCACCTCTTCCATTAACAGATGTGGGTGAAGGGGACCTCATTGCATTTCATTGTTGATAAAGACAACTAGAAGAACCTCATCTCAGCTAAGGTCATCAAATACTTGGGGTTGTCAACAACACCACACCCGCAACCATACAACATCAGGTGGCTTCACCAAGGACAATATCTTTGCATCAACCAACAATGCTGCCTGTCCTATGGCATCCATCCCTTCAAGGATGAGGTAGTGTGTGATATTTTCACTCTTGATGTCTGTAATTTTGTTTTGGGCCAACCATATATGTGGAAACATCATGCTGTCTATGAGTCTAGACCCTGTAGTGTCATTATTACTCTGGGAGGTCAACTCTACAAGATACCAGAGGTAGTTCAGACTACTACTCCACCAAAACAACACCGCAAGGTAATCTCTCATACTACAAAATTAATCCTTTTTATAGTCTGTTCAAAGGATGCACATAAGACCAATACAACCATTGTAGCCTCAACACCTTCTATCCAGCAAAAACAATTTTTCAAAGAGACAAAAGATATTGTTTCTTCACCTACAATGGTGTCTACACAATTCTCCATCCAACCCAAAGACAACAGGTTGGTGGAACAGATTCAACCCCTCCAACAATAGGTTTGTGACAATCTTCCACAAGCCAAGAAGCACAACTTCTCCAACAAGGAACACAACTCACCAAGCTTCAGATTCAAAAAATGCTTTCCCCTCTTCCATAGGCACTCAACACAATGGAGACCATTACTTCCTAAGGGGGGAGGATTGATCCAGGTGGATATTAGTGGCCACCCACCTATTTCAACTGGCTCCTCTTTTCAGTTTTTAGTGCAACATGTTCTTCTGTACTTCTTTGTAATTATGGGTTCTACACTTCCGTGGCTATTTGAAGCCTTACACATATTCCAGGTGGATACTTGTGGCCTCCCACATAATTCAACTAGCTTATTTTGTATGTTTTCATGTCAACACATCTTGTTGTACTTCCAGGGCTGTTTTGGGGAACTAAACAATGTTTTTTTTGGCTCACCACAGTCAAACTATAGACAGAGTTAGATTTTGATGACATAATGCATAGTTCTCTAAAAGACCTTTCCAACGGGCTATCATGTACCTAAAACGAAGATCATATGCAAAAGTTACGACCCCGGGAAGTTAATGTACTAACTTACCCAAACAGGGCCCACCTAAATTTTGGCGTTTCATATCCTAGGGTTAGGTTTTTGGATGAATAGGGTTTTGGAATTCATGTTTATCATAAAAAGGCCTTCAAAGCCTTATTGTAATCATCTTCTTGCGAATGAGCGTAGCCGTCACATCTCTTCTCAGAGATAAAGCTGCCACCATTCTAGCGAGTCTTGCACTCTACATTTTTACAGTCTCTTTACAATTCTTTCATTAATAGAAATCAAGTATTGTTGTATTTATCTGTTTCTGGAAATTTTCATGAGTATTTCATTGTAATATATCTACTTTCATTTCGTTCCAAAAATAATCCGGATCATGGAATCTCTTTTTACAAGAGATGATCAAATAACAATTTTAGATCCAAAATAAGAGACATATGTTAGGAAAGTTCAAGAAACACAAAAAATCAACATTGGTACTCCTAATTCTCTAAAGTATTTAAATCTTGGTACTAGGTGCACTATTGAAGAAATTGACCAATACACTTCATTGTTCAAAGAATTTCAAGACATTTTTGCATGGAATTATGATGATTTGAAGGAATATGACATGTCCATTTTTCAAACATATTATAATGCTCAAAGAAGGATAAAAAATTGTTAAGTAGAAATTAAGAATGATGAATCTCGAATTGAAACCCTTGGTGAAAATGGAATTGGAAAAATTAAAAAAGGCTGGCATAATTTTTCCAATCAGACATTCAGAGTGGATTTGTGATCCTGTTATAGCGAGAAAAAAGAGCAGAGAAATTATTTTATGTGTCGACTTTAGAGATATCAATAGAGAAAGTATTAAATATAACTACCCTCTCCCTAACATGGATATATTACTAAAACAAGTCACTGATTTCACCTTAATGTTTATGTTGGATGGTTTTTTGGGATATAACCAAGTACTTTTTGTTGAAGAGGATAGACCCAAGATCACTTTTATTACACAATGGGATACTTATGGTTATGTTCGCATGCCCTTTGGTTTGAAAAATGTTGGAGCAACTTTTCAAAGGGAAAAGATCTGATTGGGAAATCTATGGCAAACTACCAAGATGACTTGACTATTCATTCAAAATTAAACGTTGTATGAAGATTTATCCCAGACTATACTATAATTGTGAAACCAATAAATAAATTGAAGAAGTACCAAACATTTGAATGGACTCTAGAGATTCGAGCACTATTTACAAAAATAAAACATGCAATTACTACTGCCCCAGTCCTTGTCAGCCTAAATTTTAATAAGGATTTCATATTATATTCATTTTCTTTAGAAGAAATCACTGCTTCCATATTAACACAAAGGAATTTAAAGGGAGAAGAACTGCCAATAAGTTTTTATGAGTAAGACATTGCATGATTATGAACTAAGATACTCATAAATAGAAAAGTAGGCCCTCTCTTTGGCTAAATAAATACCACACTTCAGAACATATATTTTTTCATCTCATGTCATAGCCTATGTTTTGACCTCTCCAGTAAAGATGTTTCTTAATCAACAACTCATAGAAGGGAAATGGGCAAATTGGCTGCTACAATCCAAGAGTACAATATTTAAATCAAGCCTCTTAAAGTAGTCAAAGGAAAAGGATTATGTAAGTTAATGATAGGGATTGACGAAGTAAACAAAAATATATCTATTTCATCAGGATCATCATTGTCAACCACTTAATGGTATAAAACATAATATTTTATTTAAAGTTTGGGAAGTTTCCCATTGGCATGTCCTCAAAAGAAAGAAAATAATTGAAAATAAAAGCCAATCAATATGTATTAGTTATTGAATTTTTATTTTAGAGATTTTTTTTATGGGATTTCATTGAGATGTATCGATTGCACAAAGGATCAAAGGTTTTTACAAGATTTAAAGGTGTTTGTGGTGGGCACTTTTCACCTACAACAACTACTCATATAATCATGAGAGCAAACTATTATTGGCCCACCATCTTTAGAGACTCTTACTCAATGATAAGAAAATGTATCTCTTGCCAAAATTTTTCAGGAAAGATGAAGAAAGCAACAATGCCATTGCAACCTATAACAATCGAAGAGCCTTTTGCACAATGGGGACCAGATTTTATTGGACCAATCAATCCAAAATCTAGTAAGGGTCATTCAAATATCCTTACTGCTATGGATTAATTCACAAAAGGGAAAGAAGATGTAGCTTTAAGAAGAGAATATTATGAATAATTGATCACCTTCCTCAAAGATAATATTCTGTCAAGATTCAGAGTTCTTGAAAATATTATAGCTGATAATGGATCAATTTTAGTTGGTTCAAAATTTACAAAATTTTGTCGTGAATAGAGTATCATCATGGGACAATAATCAAATTGCTATCCCCAAGGAAATGGTTTGGATGAATCCACGAATAAAACATTGTTCTAGATTCTCAAAAATAAAACTACTACAAATCAAAAGAATTGACATATTAAATTAATTGATGCATTATGGGCCAGTACATTTACTTCAAAAGATAGTATTGGATTTTCACCGTATACTTTAGTATATGGAAAGGAAGAAAAATGCCTATCATTTGGAATTGAATGCTCTGAATTATGCCGTGAATACCGAATATATAGAACAAGTTTCCCCCCTACAAAGAAGATATTATCAACTAATACAGTTGGAAGAACAACAAAAATAGGCATTAAGAAACATCAGCCAAAGACAACAAACCATTAAAAGACATTTTGATCAAAGTGCATCAACAAAATATTTCAAAAAGGATTAGTTAATGCTATTATGGAATAAAGAAAAAGAAAAACTATCCCAACATACAAAGTTTGAATCACTTTAGATTAGTCCTTATATCATTGAAAAATTTGTTGGGTATAATTCTTACTTGTTAAGAGATATGAAAGGCACCGTCTAGATGTTGCTAGGCAATGGGAAAGACCTTAAAAAAAACTTTCTCCTAAAAATTCCCAGTCACAACCGGTATAAAGTTTTTCCCTTTTTTGTTAAGTCTTTGTTTTTCTCACCCTTTTTTTTGCCAAACTGACTCCATTACCCAATGATCAAAATTTTATATATTTTGGTGTTCTCAACAACCCAATGAGGGTCACTATCCCATAAATGGAGATAGTTGTTGATCCACAAATGTGAAAATTTTCGGGTAACCTTTCTTGTATATTATTTTCAATACTTCCCCATACTTAGAAAAATTTCAAGATTGTCGCGGGTCGCTAATGCATTTACCTAGTCTTTCCAAACTTTCACGACCTGTAGTATGTACCATTGACTTTAGTGATCCACACAATGCACCTATACTTAAAATATTTCAAAAGAAAATATTTGACTACGGGTGTGAGGCATTACCCCTATCGTTTCAATTCACCTCACTACCCTGTGACCCTTTTGCGCCATGATCTCATTACCCTATCATTCATTTACCCTATGATCCCGCTGCGCTGCGATCTCATTACCCCATAATTCACTTACCTCGCTACCCCGTCATTTTTCCATCTTGATTGTTCACCACCCTGCGACCCTTATGTCTTGTCTTATCACACTCCCCAATGTGAATTTAATTCACACTTTCTAGAAATGGATACCACTTATTAAGTGTTAATACCATTATTAATAACAAGCTTCTCGAGACAACTTCCCATAAATTTTGATATTAATCCTCATTAAAAACCCTTGAGTTAAGAGCCCCAGAATGTGTTAAGATAAATGGGTGTATTTTTAAAAGAGCTATTCATTAATACATCACCGTGGTTAATTATGACTTCTCGAAGAAATGAACAATTCTGTGGAGATACCATCAACCTCCTAGGATGAGAAGGCCAAATATTTCATTGGTCACAAGCATACATATATTAATTTTCATTACCACTCCCAGAAAAGATTTCAAACAAGATTTGGACATCAAGAATTGTAGTGGTAGGTTGTGTTCCATAAGTTTATGATTTTAAGGAGATGATTTTGTGATGCATTGACACATTTGACAAGAATCATAGAATTATTCAGTTACAAGGGGAATCACCCATTTCTTTAGCCCCTTCATTTTTTAAGAGGATTCTTAGGCTCATACAACTGACAATGACTTTCAAAAGTGCCAAAGTTGAATACTTCTTGACGACAAAGAAGGGAGGCTTTGAGCTTCTACAGGACTACCTTGAAGATCCAACAATTGTTCCAGAGGATCTCTCAAACATTCAAGTGACTTAATTAAAAAATATGTACCAAGAAATGACATGGTTATTAGCTAGAATAACTAGATAAAGTTTATGACTATTGTTCCTAGGTTCACCTTGTATATATTGTACTTTTATTTGACTGGACACAAATGATTTCAGTGAATTATCTTTTCAGTTGGGAAATTAAAAAAAAAAGAGTTTTATATGTCCTCATACTTGATTTTCGCCATTACATATTGTCACATCTTCAAAGGTTTTCCTTTGGCTAAGAGGGTCAATTGTAAACTAGACCTTGTTCAAATGTGGTATCTTGTACTTTGGACACAAAATGCCACATACCACTTCTATGAGGTAAACAACACGTTCATCTCTTTTTTTAAAAAGACAATTCATGGACCAAGTACTTCTAGATTGTCTTTAGAAGCAACATCCTTCTTAGACAAGAGAGGAAGTTTTGAATATGTGGAGAATTTTATTATTATTAGACTATACTACTCTCGTGAGAAACCTTCGTACTTGCCATATTATGTTTCTGATAAAATATGTTGATATATGTAGGTAATATAAATATTTGGCTCATTTATTTAACAAGAAAAGGAAAAGACAGTTCATCCCTCTACCATGAAAAAATGGGGAGATGACTGTAAAAATAATTACACATATGGATGAAATCTCAATTCAGTTTGATTAGTTCAATCTCAAGAAAGAAAATGAAGTCAAGGGTTTCGATCCTAGCAAGTTTTTTAATAAACATATGATATCTGTAGGTTAAAGTGTATCATTTTCCAACACATTCCTATTTGGAGAAGAAGAAGGTTACAACCAAAACCCTCAAGGATTACCTGTTGAGAAACGACAAGAATATATTTAGACAATCATCAGTACAAACGATCAACATATATAGAAGGGAAGAGTTGTGAATGAGATAATTTCACAGTCCCCAAATGTTTCTAAAAAAAACGGCCTACCCAAAGGAAAACCCCAGTCTTTAGTTCAAGAAAAAAGAAATTCCTCGATGGATAATTCTAATGACAGAGGAGAGAAAAACCCTCCTAAGGGAAATATATAAAATCCACACAAACTCCCAGTTGCTAGCAAGAGGAAAAGAGGAGCAAATAAAGAGGGAGAAAGTGAGGGCATACCTAGAGAGGATATCTTCCTAGAAGACATGGATCTCGATGTAAATGTTGAAGATATTGAATTTGTAGGTGACGAACATAGGATATAAGAAGGAATAACAATTGCAAGAGAATTGGCCACCCAAGAGCCAATCGTATTTGAAGAGGAATATCTGACCCTGCACAATGACATATTTGATAAAAACTCAAGAAAATTAGTTATCGAAAAAATCAATGCAAAAAATAAGAAGATTCAAGAAAAATAGAATTTTGAACTTGAGTCTAATGGAGTTCTACCCTCCAAGATCATATAAATTCATGAAGCCACAAGAGAATCTTTAAAAATGTCAATTGGAGATATAGAACGAAAATGCCATTTTAAAAGATAAAATTAAAGAATTGTAAAATGATTTAATGCCCCCACCATTGTTTGCTAGTCCAATTTCCACCATACAACCCTTGAGAAGTCTTAAGGGAAGACCATAATAAAGATCAATATTAAAAGGAACATCAATTTTACTTGCTACCATCATGAGATATATCAGTGAAAATATCCAAAAGAGAATGTCCCTAATTCTTGAAACATGGGAATTGACAACAAGCTTTGTTTCTTTAGGTTCAAGAATGACAAATTCTAGGAAATATCTTCAAGTAGATCTTGAAAATTATGAAGAATTTTACAAAGGGGCCATTTCTACTTTTGTTGCAAAGGTTTCAAGTGTTATCAAGGTTCATAGGAAAGACGAGTATTTTCCTTCGACGATCCATATAAAACAACTTAAGATGTGTTGGTTAAAGAGAATAAAGAGTTTAAAAGAAATGCTAGCTGAGTGTGATGTTATATGTATAAAAAGAGGTGAATTATATTTGAAATTGATTGAATTGGAACTGGCTGGGTCGAATGGAGATGTGGAGGAACCACACTTAATATTGAATTCCATATTCTTATCAAAAGAACAAATGAAGGAGAAGTTGGACTCATTAAAGATTGCATCAATTGAAAATTTCAGCAACCTGACCGAATGTTCAAAAACTGAAGTAGAAAGTTGGTTGGTCACCTATGTGAACACAAATAAAAACATCAAGGATACACTTCATCAACTTTAGATGGATTTTAAAGATATAGAAATTCATTATTTGATATTAAAGTAAGGCAAGAAATAAGCGTGGCACGAATGCGATAATATATTGAAAATTGGTTAAAGAAAGCCTTAATTAAAATAAGTGGATCAGATCAAGAACAAGCAGTTATAACCAGTCAGGTAGTTCAAAAAAAGGAGGGTATAAAAGACACACCAACAAACAAATGAACAAGAGATTCCATCACAGTTCAGGTCTATCTCTTTAAAGGTCCACGAAAGCCCCATCCTAGTCTGTTTGGACAAACACTATCTTTTAATTTAATTTTCTTTGTAAACTAGACTATTATTTTTGAATTCTCCAGAGAATTATTTCGGGGCACAAATTTAATGATTTCTCAGACTTTTGAGTTTCTAAATATCATATTTTTGGATTGTTCCTATCATATTCGATTTCAGTTTTAAGTGTGATACTCTTTTAAAGTTATCTACATTGTGGACTTATATATTTCTCTCTTATGAATGTGACCAAATCTTGCTTATATTGTGATGGATGTGACACTAGTATGTATGACCAAATTTGCGACGATTTTTC
>ML783099.1:104372-198412 GCA_009831015.1 Picea engelmannii
AAAAAATACCTGAATTTGGGTTTGGCTCCTCCACAAACATATCTTGTTTTTTTGATGCTTTACGCGGTGCCATAATTTTCTGTTTTCCAATATCATCCCCTGTAGAAAACATAAAATTATGAATACAAATACTGAGGTGAAAGTTCTGAATGCAAATGAAGAAATTATATGAAGTTCAATTTTTTTTATTAAATTAAAAAAAAACAAAACAAAACACTAATTGATTTTACATTCAATTATTCATTAATTCGAATGACAGGATAATCATGATAAATCTATCAAATTTATTACCTAACAACATCGAAATTTTTTCAAATCTTTCACCCTAATCAAGTTTAATATACCATTAATGATTGTGATTACCGAGGATAAGTATTTCAACACTTCGATAATCGTGGGTTTTGAATAAGGGATGCTAAACATCTCCCGAAGGCCGGATTCATGGAGCAATTAGTCATTCTTTAATTAACACTTGATTTAATTAAACACTACTTTTATTCTCTTTAACTTTAAATGCTTCAAAACTTTGGGACTCTGGAGCTTTGTGACTTCGAGAGTTTTCATTAGAAGTGTTTAAAGTTATCCCAGAGGCTGAAGTTGTGAAGTGATTAATTACCATTAATTATGCCAAATAAATCATGTTTTTCCCTTTAATCTCTAACACTTTAGTACTTCGATGTTCTGACACTTCTTAGATTTGTTGATAATTTGATCTTCCAGAGGAAAATCTCCTAGAGCGATGTGGTAGGATGACATCACCTCTGATGACGTGTCATGAGAACATGAGTGACACATGTCACCCCAAATCATGTGAATTACATGTCCAAGAGTACCCAAAATGAGTGCCACATGTCTCCATGTGTAAAGAATGTCAGGTGGCATAGGACACGTCAACTGAGTACTTAAACAAATTATGGAAATTCAGAGCTCCGAGATTCCGAGGTTTTTAGGACCTTTAGACATTTGAGTTTGGAACACCGAAGCACAAAGTACTGAAGTGAAACTTTGAATATGAATTATCTTGTTGACTAAGCATTTTGTGCTTTTGAATCTCCGAAGTGGCAATAAATGTCAATTTCGATAAGTATCGGGTTTAACGACTGATGCTTGATCCACCCTGTCAAATTGTAACGAAAATTTTATTAGTTTATGAAATGATACTTCTAAAGCTAAAACTTTATTTCTAAAAGAAAAAAACCAAAAATAATTTGAAATTTGTTTTTTTGTTTGAAAATATTATTTATGTTCTAAATAGGCTATATCTCGAGATTGTGGCTCCCTATGAGGCATGAAAGAATAGTAGACCAGGTGCCTTAATTGGGTAAATGGAGTCATTATTGCTTTTTATTAATCTAAATGTTTTCTTTCTTTTAGAAATTTAATCGTATATAGAAGTAATAAAAATAACCATATATAAATATTTAAATCATACTTAGTGATCAATCTCAAGTCAGTCTAATAAGAGTTTTTCTTTTTAAAATTTATTCAAGAACTATCCAGGATAATCAAAGTAAATTTAACTAGAATATCATAATTCAACTGACTATGTTTTCTCTCAAGGTTATAAAGACACAATGTGTGTTTCATTAAGGAAACCAAGTTGGGTCAGGATATAAGTATCATTGAAAAAGAACTAAATAACACAGTATATTATTGCAGATATCTAAGACAACCTCACAGATGTCATAGATATCGCTTCACTACCAGTAGGCCTATTCAATACCCAGTGAAGTTATCTATATCTCCCAAATTGAATTTCCTTTCACCACTTCAAAAACACGTTTTCATTTAGTTGAGATGAAGGCAATCATTGTATGAATTTCCTTTCATCATCTCTATTTGGACAAGATGGGGGCAATCAATTTGTGATTTTCCTTTCACCATATGTCTTTGTTTTTATTACTTTGAAGTGGGGGAAATCAATTGTATCTAGGATATAAGGGATGACATCCGTTTTTGTTTTGATGTAAAATTGGCATGTCTATAGTTTTGAGAATACTATGAGATTATTTTTCTTTCAATTCTAAGTATACCTTCACCTATAGGTAAATTATATTAGGGAAGAATTTTTTCATTTCAGGGATGAACCTTGAGCAAACTCATAAGCTATAATCTAATATTAAAGCTAAATTTACTAGGATTATCCTAGACATACTTTTTCAATTAAAATGAAGAAATGCGTAAAATCTTTTCCAAATTCATTTAAAGAGTATGATTTAATTTTATAGTATTAGCTAAGTTTAGCATTTATATAAAGACTAATATGATTCAATAAGAAAGAGAACTTTATTTGTTGGTAAAACTAAAATTAGTGGTGACAGATGTATCCGAATTTCACATTAGCTCCGATGGACGAAAAATACTTCACACAAATTTCTCTGTCAAGACAGGACTCCCGCTTCTTCCCAAGAGGTGGCACCATCAATTTTTTTTTCCACATTCCGTCTCTAATATTTACATTTTCTTTTGGAGTTTTAATTTTTTCATTTTTCGTTCTCTGTACAAACTTCAAAATAATCATCAATAGATAAAATACAATTTCCTAAATCTTGATCAACGACATAGACTAGGTAATTATTAGGGTTTTGTGGAACACTCACTGTGTAGGCTAGTCTAGTCTCTTTGTACAATCTTGTAAACTATTGTTATAGAAATATTTTCCTCACCCCTTGCAACTTGGTCAAAAGGCCTTTTCCATTTCCCTATGTAGACTTGAAGTCCCTTTTTTCAATTCCCATAGCTAAAAAAAATATTTTACAACATATACACGCCCTAACAGCTATACAACATGCGTATACACAGGTTGCACCATTACAACCCGTGTGCATTGGGATTTGTGCCCAAAATTAAAAAAATGGTGTTGGGTTTTCATGTCACGTCACGAGATCCATGATCCTTGACCTTCCATATATTGGAAATGTTCCGAATCAACCCTTCAGTTCCATTTGAAGGCTATAAATGGGCCATATCCGAGCTATGGAAGAAAGAGAAGAATTCAACTTTTGAGAGCAAAGTTACCATGGAGAAATTATTCACTTCATATTGAATTCGCATCCCTTTGTCCTTTAAAGTCTGAACACATTGTTCAACCCCCAAGCTCTTCCCTCTTTGATGGAGAACCTCATTATCTCTCTTATATGAGATTTCCTTTGGTGGAGGATTGAAGTGGTGGAGGCCAAGCTGAAAGGGACTTAGTTTCTCGATTACTAGACACACCGACACAAAATTTTGTCACTCATACACTTCTGGTGATCATATTTTAATAGAAATACTCTTTTCTCTTCTAATTAATGTCTTGCAAATATTTGAATTGTTATTCTATGGGCATATATGTTATGAATATTGATGGATTATTCTATTATATGTGCTAACTTCATATATTATCACCATATTATTGTGTGTCTTGGTTGTTGAGGACAAGTTTCAGGTATATAGATTTGAGTCGAGTGCTCAACTGTGGACTTCATCGAACGTCTGGATGAGGTAGGCTCTTTATCTTGTCTTATTAGAATTTACATTTATATAACATACTTGGGATTAGAGTCGATATCTGCAGTCATTTTAGTCTGTTGTGGTTTACCCCTTTCCATAGAGTGATTTTCCTCGTAACAAAATTAGCGACCATACTGGGGATAAAATCTTGTTTTCGAGGTTTGGAATGTTTTTCTCCTTAGATTTCTCTCGGTTAGCTTGAGTTTTCCTATCGTATGATTGCTTGAAAACCTATTTTCATTTTGAATCTGAGTTTCTTGGCCTTATCCTTAACCTGACAGTGTTTTAATACACATACGGTTTTTCCCTTGGTAGACGCGTACATATGCGAGTTGTCATTCTATAAGGCGCGTACATACATGGTTTTTTCCTAGATAGTCACACACATCATCCTTTTTTTCTTGATTGCTGAGTTTGGTGTTTGTTGGGTGAGTTTTGATGGTTGTTGAGTCTTATTGGGTCTCTGTCATAACTATTGAGTGCCTGCAGAGTGATAGGAAACCTTTCTTTGGTTGAATTTTCAGGCGATTTTTTTCTTTCTCATCGTCTTTTTCATTGGTTGTCCTTCCATTTTGGGCTGGGTGTTTGCTTCTTAATATCCTTCTTGGTTTGTCTCTTTTTTCTTATAGTAGGGTCTATTTATCAAGTTGTGGTTCAGTCCTTGAATTTTCATTTCTTTATATTGAAAATACAAATATATATTTTTGTATTATGACATTTGATATTTTGGGTTCTTGTTATTTATCTTGATACATGTATGGAAATATTTCATCTTATTTGAAATCACAGAGTTGAATTGAAAGTTTCATTTTGAAAAGCTTATCATTTGTTGATAATTGAAGTTAGGAATTTGCATTATATTCATACTGATTTCTTTTACTTTCCGAGTCATAACATCATTAGTTTCATGACCACATCTTTTGAGTAAAAAAGCCACTAAAAGTAACGTCGATAAATTTAAAATTGATTAGAAATGATTTTACTTTTCAGGGTACAAAAACTAGCTTAAAATATAGAGCCTTGGAATAGGATTTTGTGAGTAAACTTCTCCAAGGCTATTAAACCCAACATGTGTGTCTGACTAAGGGAGTGGTGAAATCCATGGTATAATTGGTGATGTTAGGAGGCTCCACTCACACCAGAGTTAAGCATGAGGTCGTGTGAAGTTGGTTGCAGAGATATCCTTCTAATACCTTCATAGCGTCAGATATTTTTCTGGGGATCTATTCGTATCTGGGGGTCTTGATAGTGCCTTTATCTCTGTGAGAGACGATGCTTTCAATATTTCAGGCTTTGTTACCTTGCCCAAATGGTGGACCTGACTTACGACTGCTTGCCTGTGCATTGGTTATATCGTGGTGGATTTAGTTGCTTGACATAGGGAGCCACATAGGTTACTTGTAGGGGTTATTCTGCAGGTATGCTGGGTTAGATAAGGGTCAGAAAACACACAACCTTTATGGAGGATTACCTCTCCATGGGGATCTGACCAACTGCACTGTTAATCCCATGAGGGCCCTTATAACTAATTCTGATACCTCTAATATTTTGAAGGGAGTCTTAGGCCCCTCTTGGGAAAGGCATACCTACTTTAGTGAGGGAGGCCCCTTTCAACCACTATATCTTGTTTGTGTGCATATTAGACTTTTGTTTATTTTGGTGTGCTCTTTGATTGTTAGTTGGCCCTAGGATTAATTTTATATCTTGAGTCTTGAGTCATCGTGGAGCCAGACCCGATTCCTCGCAGGTCTCTTCATTTTTTGAAGTTACCACCACATCTTGAGTCTTTACCTTATAAAAGGCATAAAGTTATCAATCATGGTACACACACCTCCACCTACTAGACTTTTGGTCATACAAGTATGAGTATTGAGTCGAGTCAGAAAGATACTGAGAGTCCTTCGACTCCCATACTTACCGTAGTTAATGGAACTCCTTCTATGCCTTTGACCACTACATTTGTAGTGTTGGAGGTTCTAGTCATCACTCCTATCAAAGCTATGGTTGATACTCAACCTATAGTGACAAACCCTTTTGGGTCTATTTTTGGTACACCTACGTAAAATACTCAGTCCATGCCTATGACCTCTATCCTTTTCTCTTATGGTATGCCGAATCTCACATTGCAATTTTTGTCATCCATTCTAGTGACAAATACAAATCCTAGTATTGAACTTGGGGGAATGGCTCCTCTACATATTCCATTATTGTTTGGTGGTGCTCATATTCTCCAAATGAATGGTTGGAAGCCAACCTCCTTTTCACCCTGGGTCTAATCCTATTCTTAATACTCCTGGATGGAGTAGTCAACGAGGCAGACAAGATTCTTCTTATGTTCTGTCCTTTAAACCTACACCCTCCACATCTATTATGACCAACAAATTTGGCATGCAAAATCCACTTCTATCCTCTGGATTTCCACTTGGGGGAGGTCAGTTTCATACTTTGGGCAACCCCCAACATGGAGCTATTCCGGCTGGGGGAAACATTTATAATCCTGATTATAACATTCCTACTGAAATGATGCTCAACCAACCCCTTATGAATCGGTTTGGAGGGGGGTTTTATAATCCCATATAGGGCCATGGTGCATACCAGAACCCTGGATGGGTTGCGATTCCCCAACGACAACCTTTCCCAAGAGCATGGGCTCAAATGCTGCAACCCCGACTCCCTTTTCTGGCCACGCTTAATTTTCCATAATTATCAAGATTAATGAATGACCTGATGCGCCATGATCTGTCATGGCCCCCCGTCCCCACTAAGATTCCTTTAGATATTCCGAAATTTGAGGGCAAGACTAGTGAGGATCCTAGTGATCACGTCACTACTTTTCACCTTTGATGCTCTTCCAATTCCCTTAAAAATGATTCTGTTCATTTAATATTGTTTCAACACACCCTCATAGGGGTCACAGTGAAATGGTACATAGAGATACCAAGGGGGACATACGATAATTTTAACCATATGGTTTAGTATTTATCAACCACTTCTAGTTGTCGGTTTGTTACGATTCTGGCATAGAACTTTTTTCAGCCCTCCGCCATGACAAAGACACCCATATCTCAGATCACATCCAAGAGTGGATTAGATGAAAGAAGTTGATCAAAACCTACATTCCTCCAGAGTTCCTGTTAGAATGGTTTCTTAAATCTTTACTGCCTTATATTTCGAAGGATGTCTCTACATCTAAGGTAACATATGAAGAGGAAGTGATTTTCAAAGCCCAACAATTAGATCTCATATATTCTTAGTTTGGGATGTTATACAAAATTATTCTTGACGCATCGAGGTCAAAATACAACCCTAGAAAAAATCCTAGGCCTCATGCCGATGGAATTATAGGCTCCAAAAATATTAAATCTATAGACTTGGTGACAAGCCAGTTGATAGAATTGTCTCTAAGCCAGTGTGTAGGAGGACAGACTTTGTCTGTGTCCTCCACTCCCACTCAGTCAACAAATGTGCATTTTGTACAGTCATCAAATAACCTGAATGGTAACCAACAACCAAGAGGGAATAAAAGGAAAGGACATGGTAACAATTGTAAGGGTGGGAGGAATGACAATAAAACTAAGGACATTGCTAACAATGATAGATTGAAGGTTAATGCTGGTGAGGGAAAGAAAGAGAAGTGGAAGGTGAAATTCCCTTGTAAGATTTGTACTGATGATCACCTTACCCACTTGTGCCCAAACTCGAGGAGGTTACGAGGCTCTTGTCTTAACCGCTCGATGTGCTAACTAATCCTTTTCCACATAATCAACACTTGGACTTGAGCTCCTCTAATTCCATAAATGCGGTGAGTGGGAATCAAAACCCTCCAGCACATGACGATGACCATCTATGCGTAAATATGGTTAAATATCAGATTAATGTAGCCACTCGGTCTCACGATTACAATTCTTCACATAATGTTCCAAGTCTAGAGTCTCCCCTTCCTATAGAAGTGCCTTTGCAAATAGAAAATCCAGAGCCTCTGCCTCGTATTATGAAAGGAGAACTCAAACGCTTGTTCAGGGGTCCTAAATCCCTTTGAATCAACAATAGGAACCAAACCCACCACCGAGACCCAATTAGACTATGCAACGTTTGATAGTGGAATGGTTCTCGAAATATTGTGATCCAACCAATTAATCTATGGGATTTACGTAGTGATTAACATGATATCTTCTCATGAAAACTCCTTTAGTTTGAACGTTCTCTTTTTTGTATTTTCTCTTATAGGTGGTTATGATAAAAGATAGGTGCGCTAATATAAACCAGCTGGTAAAGGGAGAAATCTTAACTATTGAAGAAGGATGAGCTTGGGATAACCCTTTTACTCAAGCATGCAGACAAATATTTTCACACCTGTGACAAGCCTAGTACTAATACATCAACTTGCTGGTATTTCAATTATCGACTGAGATACAATTATCGAAAGAAAACATACATGCAATAAAACAATGGAAAGAAAAATAGTTTCCTTATCTCTAATCATCAATCACACATTAACACATCGATTTTCTTTCCATCTTTAGAGACAAGAACTATAAAAATATTGAGTCAACTAACTTATCAATAGATTCATAAATTCTTACTCATTACAACATCCATTCATGAGATAAAGTCATAAGTAATTCCTCCCTAGATCCAATCACACACGCCTTTGATGTAAAACACAAATTTGTCTCCGGTCCTAAACAAGACTTCTCAATTAAGGTAGTTTCGAAATAGTTCTTTAGAATTCCAAAAATGAGGGTCTTTTCCAAAACCATCGACCTCTTCTAAAAGGTCGATCCTCTTATGTATAAAAAATTATTAACTAAAAATAACTATCAAAAGTGCGAGATAAGTGAAAAAAAACATCGCCACATGGTGCTTTCATATCTCTGTCTTCTACGAGTCATCAAATGGTTTCACTTAAGTGGATGACTCTTCTCATACTATGACCATTTGATGAAGAGTTCCTCGCATGTGTTGGCATATGAGAATCTGTGTTGGTCCATCGGGGCCGAAAGGATCTCCTTTATCTCCACTGACCGTGTCCAATACTTGACTACTTTAACACTTAACTATTGTAATACTGTCTGAGCCTTGATCGGGTACTCCATGAACTATTGTACTTGAACTGGCGCCATGTTTTCCACATTTTCTATCTCCACAGTCCATGATGAGTTTTGTTCTACATGTTGTTTGACTATGTCATGCAAGTCGACAAATTCCTCAAGTGAGTCGAATTCTACGAGTCCGATGTCTTTCAACGCCCGATTGATCTTGGTCCAACTTTATTCACAATAGGCCCATTTCTCTTGAATATCCCGCTGAGGTTCTTGGGCCATCTTCACCCAGTATTCGACCAAATTCCTTATATGGTCGATGTTGTTGTCCCTTAGCACCCAAATGTCGTGCTCTTCGATGTCTTGACCCTTTTGAACCGAACTGATGTAATCAATTCTTTCCATCGTTTGGTTGGCCTTCATATACCATATTTCCATGTATTTTCATGTCACTAGCACCATAAGGGTCTCTTCTTGAAAGTCGGCTATGCCTGCAGTGAAAAGGTGCCTCTCACTTGTGAATTTGTTGTAGGCATCTTGGAATCCGCTTCTCAAAAATACCGTGGCCTGCGTGGAGTCCTGATAGTATTTGGCCAAATGGCATAGATTCTCCAACTCCTCTTCATATTTCCTTGCTCTATCCAGGCTGGAATTTGTGATTTCCATTCCTACGTCGATAAGCTCAGTCATCTTGGCATGCTCTGTGATGATCAATTTCTCCTCTGTGGTGATAAGGATGGAACTGTCCAAAGTAAGCCTCCTTTTCTTGGTGGTTCTCTTCACGGTGGCTTTCCTCTTTCAGTTGTAGGAGATTGATTGTACATCAATGACCTCATCCATAGGTTTAGGGATTTGTTGCTCTCCCCAAGTAAGAGTGTTTTCTAGGATCCCGACGGTGTATATATGTTCAATATTGGGTTCATGAACCTCTTCTTTATGTCCCGATGGATCGACCTCTAGTTATTGGTCATCGTGGGGTGAAATATTGGCCAAAATTGAGGAATTAAGGGCAGGTTCGGTACTTACTTGGTAATCGATCGTCAATATGTCAATTTCCTGTTGTGGAATTTCTTACCCTTGTTCGCTCTATCCTAGCTCATCCCTTAAGTTTTTCATTGGGGTTCCCAGTATGTCGAGTGGCTCAGTGTCCAAGGCACTTTCTACCTCATGCTCATTCTACAACTGAATCTCACTTGGAGCATTGAGACCTGGGGTGGATGTTTTCTCAAGTTCATTCTCCTCTGTGATTTGTACCAGAGTCACCAGGGAAACCTATGAACACTCCTCATCATCATATTTAGTTATTAAATCATACAATAGGTTTGGTACAATAGTCCTCCCTAGTGTCCTTGATATCTCAGGCTGGGTTGAAATTCCCCCTGGTGATTCGATCTGTGGTGGTGGAATTTTAGGGTTTTCTGGCTCGATGATTCCTTCAAGTTGTATCGTCTCTAAGCCACTTGGCTCTCCTCTACTTGCTATTGGGTTTTCGGGGGGAACCCTCGTCATCTCTATGAGATCCACATCAATCTACAACTGATCAATGACTCTCATTGCCTCTACCATCAAACACAATCCCCTTGTCTGTGCCTCAAGTGTCAAGAACAATCCCCTTCTCTATGCCTCTGTTGTCTCTACCGCTCTGATTTCTTCCTTGACTCTGAGGGCCTCTTGATATGAATGATCTATCGTTTCCACCTGTTCGTCCATGCTCATGGCCTTGAACTTGGTCATGTTTGGGTTGAACATCCTCTGCACCACCTCGTACTAGTCCTTGATGTCCTCTATGAATATTTCATATTCAAACTTATCATGAACATATGACCAATTGGATGATACTTGAAAAACATGTTGGAGGACTAGACCTTTAGGGTCGTGCTTGCGGAATCAACATGTCGGGAACTTGAATTCAAGTTGGCTTAGCCCTTCATGTTTCACTTGAGAAATATCCTTTACCAGATAGAACCCCACATGGAAACCGTAGGGTATGAAAGGCCTTTAATTGTATTTGAGCAAGGTGGCATTATAACCCTGCAGGATGGTCTGATAATAGATTTCTCCCACAATGAGCCAGTTCGAGACATGAGCGGGTGGGAGATGTGGTGCTCCGGTGGCCTTGAACACCTTGATGTAGGTTGAGTGTTTGTCCAAGTACTAATGGCCTACCTTGGCTATCATTTTATTGGTTGCAGCTGATAGCCTTGGGCATTCCTTCTTAATAATAATAAAATAAATGCAGGCAATGAATCCATCACAGATGAGTGCGTAATATTTCTTGTACCTATTCTCCCATAGTACGCTGAAGTAGACGTGGACTGGGAGCTCTGCAATGTACCAACTTAGATTCATGCCAACAAAGACGTTCCTTGCGCACATGACATCGAGTAGGTACGAGGCCATGTAGAAAGTTGGTACCTCTCCTTCCTTTGACATCTAATCCTATTGTACACAGATGCTTAATTGCTTTGAAATTATCGCTCCCCAGTTGAAGCTGCTCCCAACGATTTCAACTGTGTATACCAAAGGCATCCATGCTTCCAAAAACTTGGAGTAGTCCTTTTCTCCATATAACCAGTAGACGAGAGCCGTCAAATAGATGTATGGCTCCCTAAAATTAATCGTTCCATACCAACCATTGCTCCGGTTGGTGAACTTCTTGTCCTCCTTCCACCATGAGGCCATCAATTGACTGGTGTCATGGAACTCATAGAATTTTACTACGAAGTCTATGTTGAGCCACTCGTTTGGGTCCCTGAGCTTATCATACTTCTGAACTTCTGCCGGGAGAAAAAACTTGACACATTTGTCATCCTCGTCGTTTATCAAGAATTTCTTCCTGCCTGTGTGGTCGGTGAGTCATTTTAGAACCTCTATGCAGGGGAAAATCATGGTTCTACTTGCCACCATGTGTAGATATGGCCTTCGAATGTTCGAGAACACCTAGTCATCGAGTGCCCTTATGTATGGATCGTTGTGTGGGATATATTATGGGTATTCTTATTGATTGATCCTATTAAAGAGTTCCCCCACTATGGGATCATTATTTTGGACCCAATGAGTGCTTCGGTATCACTGAAGGCTGGTGGCTGGGAAAAATATTTCTTTGTCGAGGTTTTAATGAAAGGCTATGCTCTGGGAGCGAACTCCAACTGCCTTGCAGTCCCCGGAGAAGAGCCTTTGAATATTTCAAATTCCTTCATCTTGGGAGCCCTCGACGAACAACTAGTGGTTGGATTTCTCGACGACATTCTTCCTGCAACTAAAGCAAAGTTTAGAGAATCTGTACAAAACTAGATGAACATATACAAATTATAACCAACGAATTTGATAGACTTGGATACATAACTCTGAAGCTTGATAAACCTGGTTTTGATGATCAAAAGGGTCAGTACAGTCTCAAGTTGCTCATTCAAACACTCTGGAATTCACTTACCCATAGAATGAATTTGGTCAAAACAATTCTAGAGATTTAAAGAGGGATGATCTTACTGTGTCGCATCAGCCATTCAATTCAGGTGATGAGTGAAATTTCAACAGATCTACCACTGGATCTGTTAGCGCCGCCATTTTCTTCTCCAGCTAAGGTCAGTCTTAGTTGAGTCATGGCCTATGTGTCAAGGCATGTGAAGTCAGGTACTGAAAAACAAAAGGGTCAAAGTAAGCCTATGGTCGGTTGGCCCTTGGAGTCGGGAAGGGATGTCAGAGTCAAAACATGAATGAGTGGTACGAGTCTGTTCCCAAAGAGTCAGGTCCTGTAAAAAAATGAGTTTCTATGTGCCCCGAGTCGAGGCCAGTTGTTAATAGAAGTTGCTTTGGCAAGTGCAGTGACCATCATCAACTCATTATGGGGGCTAGAAGAATGAAAAATCACGACATTCATATCACGTATGCCTTGCAACTCTTATCAACTGTACTTTACACACTATGGGGTGCTATGGAAGATCTTCGGTTCATTTCGAAACATCCAGTCGCCATAAATTCAATGTTCTCTGGCACGATTCCACCTCTTGCCTGCTCTATTATAAATTCCAGTTTTCTTGCATGCATCCCATTCGCCAATCAGGCTTATGCACTATTTGTAGCTCTTCTCGCGAGCCCAGGTTTATCAAATTTTCTGCCTTGGGCCCATGCCAAATCCATCACGCACAGGATAAATACATGTTGCACTATGGAAACCTATCAAAACATAAGGAAGAGCACACAAAGTGGCAGAAATGTTGGGCTCAAGCCCCAAAAATTGACTTTGATCAATGAATACCCAGAGGTCAAAATAACTTTTGAATAGTTCAAGTGCATGGATTTTTGCAGGAAAATTCAAGGGTTCAACATGAGACTAGCCAAGCAGTTTGCATTTAGTTTCAACAGATTCCACACAGTGATATCAGGCGTCATTTTCTAGGTGACAGAGGAAACTCTATCGACCGCAACAAAGATCCCTTTGCACAGCGAAAGGTGGTTCAAAGGAATGCTTTTGGATGCGCAGTGCTATGAATATTTCATCAAGCGAGATTGTTTAGGTGGGAAAATCAAGACAGGCATCCCGAGTAAATATTTGAAGGAACCTTTTCGGAAACTGCTTGAAGTAATCAAGAGATATTTCACATGTGAAGGGAGATTCGATAGGATGCATTCACACCACATTAGATTCTTGATGCACTTCATAGGAAGGAGGCCATTAAATTTTCCCTTTTTCTTACACCAGGACCTCCGAGAGATGGCAGGCAGCACCCAGGCTGGAGTGGATAAATTGAAAAGGAAACTCTCTCACATCTCTCTGATTAAAATTCTTGTGTTGGAGGAATTAAGATGGTTGGGAAGATAATGGGATTCTTTCTTGGTTGCAGCAGGTATCCCTAAGGATCCAAAAGGGGATTTCCCTCTGTGCATGGAAAGGGTAATATCACACCACACAAAGGTTGTATTGGAAAAGGTTGCATAGAAAGAAGGGGCATCGGAAGCCCTATCCCCCCAACAACAAATACCCCAGAGAAGGGGCAAGCTAAAGAAGAACAAGGAAGCTGGGGAAACTCTAGTCCCAAGTGAACCGCGTGCGAGGTCAGTGGCTGAAGAATTACTTATGCACACCATTCCGTTGGAACCGGTTGAAGGTATAAGCCGAGAAAGATGGAACAAAATGAGAATGAAAAATATCGAAGGTGCAGATGTTCGAGAATCGTATAAACAGCTGAAGCAAGCACAACTCGCTATCATTAAGATTTACCAAGAAAATAGGGAACTGAGACGACAGTTGGAAGCAAAGACCCTTGAAGTGTCAGCATCTCAAGGCCGTGAAGGAAATGTGACGTGGCTCAAGAGACAACTCAGAGAGGTGCAAGATACAATCGCACAACTGCGCGAAACATAGAGGTTGTCAGAAGAAATGAATGCGAAGCATTTCAGAGAATGTGAAGCGACCGAGGAGAAAGTTCGCATAGCTCTTGCCAGCATGCAAAAGAAACATGATTAACTGAGTTCATTCTCGTATCCTCAAACAGAGCACAGATATTGACAGTTTTGAAGGAGGCATCACCTTTAGACGGTTTTGTCGTTTTGTTAACAACCATGATAGTCAACAACCAATCACCACAAACACACCCCAACAAATGAGTGCACAACATAAATCAAGGCCATTACAGTGGATGGCGGGAGTCTGATAGAATAATTGATCATTCAGATATCTAGTCGAAGGAATGCATTGACACATTACTCTCCCCATGAAGAGACCATGCTGATAACCGAATCCATGTGGCAGAATACAAGCAGTTGTGATGCAACCAAATGCAGTTGTTTCAATTTTTGGAAAGGCATCATGCGAAGAGTCATTCATCATAGGGCAGTCAATTTCCTAAATTCTAGATATAGTAGCTAAAGAGCAGGGTATCCTAAGAAACACCCTCGCCTATATATTTAATCTTTTCAATGTAAGCTAGGTTGGTTGGCAAAATTAGTGTAGATAGTGACTATTGAATGTAGTTTGAGCTCGATCAAAATTTAATGCAAAAGTATTGAAGCTTTGATGAAAATATTCTAATTGTAGCAGTTGGATGTATTGTTTCCTTTCTTTGTGTATGCACTTCCTGTATTATTTATTCATATCTATTTATGTCTAAATAGGAACATATTTTTGAACCTGAGATTTTTGCGCAACGCCCTAAGATTCGCGCCATTTAGACAAACTATTTGTCCTCTAAGTGAAATCTAAATTCATCCTCAACGGTGCTCCGATTTGTTGTATGTGCTTTCCCCCCCCCGCCTCATACAACGACTTTGCATTGAAGATTGTTGCTCGCTTAGCCTTCATCCTCTCAAGTTCAGTCACCGAGTCATTTGTTTCTATCATTTTCTCAAACCAAATCCATAGCCTAAGGTCTTACTCTCTTGCGCCAATATAACCAGAACTTATTATTCAAAGGGGTTAAATCTAGCTGATAACTCAAAGACATATCCTATACCGATATAAAGTCTCCTAAGAGAGCCCTCTCCAGATCCGAAAGGCTAGTTTTAGATCTCAAATTTTGTTTGTAGGTTACCTCTATCATTCGTTTCTCAGTCGAATGAAGTTTACAGAGAGATAACATTCTAACGCCGTTGTCGGGGACACAATTGAATAAATTTTCCCTGGGAAAATGACTAACGTTGCAGTTTGACCCCTGAGGGTAACATAGAGACACACATTTATACTGGATGAAACCTTTACTCTAACGACTCCAGTAAAAAACACTAGTAGCACCAAGTATCGTGATTCAGGAATCTTGGCTCCGAAGATGATCTATACCAGAGAAAATCCCGATCTAAACCCTGTAGAGCCTGTGTGCGATCCTAAGAAAATTCTACGGAGGACTAGGGACCAAGTGCCGAACCCATTCTATTACTTGGATAGAAGCCTGTCCTTACCCAAATATGATGTGAATAGCATCAAAGACCTTTATTTTGATGCCCTGTTTGAGCAAACCCTGTTCAGGTCTAAGTAGGAGACCAGTTTGGACGATATAGTCTTCGCCCATAAGAGGTTTCAAGCTATGATACCTAATAACATCCCCCAAATCCCTAATGCTCCTAGAGCCATGGCCGCCAGATTTCCCTCCCTCATTCTTCCAACCCAACTGCATGATTTGCCTCAGAATTATAGCCAAAGAAGTAAGCCATACGATGTTAAAGGGAATGTTTCAGCCCAGAGGCATTTGTATTGGTTCAACTATTTCACCGACCTAGAGGAGGTGGACTATGAAGACGCAAAAATGAGGTTGTTCACACAGAGCCTTTCGGGGGAGGTGAGGATATGGTTCAAATCCCTCCTGACAACAAGCATTCAAGACTTCACTGCATTCGAAACATCTTTCATCACTAGATGGGGAGACAAGAAGAACCCCTTGCAGCTGTTAACGTAGTACAATAATATGAAGAGGGCACTGGAGGATACGATGCAGGAATTCACAGCTCATTTCATGAGGGTTTATAACTCGATTCTTGTAGAAGTCCAACCACCCCCCGCATAGTTGTGATACATCGACTCCTTCAACAATGATTTCACCTTACTGTTGAGAGAAAGAAGATCAACAAATCTAGACGCAATGATGAGCAACGCGATTGAAGTCGAGGTAAAGATGATGGCATCGATGAAGATCAAACAAATATTCAACAGGGGTGATAAAAAACCCCAGGGGGATGTGCATCCATCGACATTGGGGTCCGCAGATGAAAAATTTGACTTAATGATGAAGACCATGGAGAAACTAATGGAAATAATGTCCGTGGGAAATAGACCCACTGCCCAAGAACATCATGACCCCCAACCCAGGAATCAAAACCTCAGAAGGGGTCAAGTCCCTCATATAAGACAGAGGGAGCAAAGAGAACAGGGCGACTAATAGACAAGGCCTCCATTCCAAAAAAATTATGCAGACGAGGACTTCGATCATATGTTCGATGACCAAATGCATTGTTGCGATGACAAGAATCTGCATGTTTTTTTGACAAAGGAAGAACATGATCAGTACATGAGCGAAAGTGACGATATGATTCTTGAGACGGATGACGCGTTGTCCTGGGAAAAAAAAAGAGTTTAGGAAAGGTTATTATAACGCTATCATGCCGTTTCAAAAGAAATATAACATCAGGAGCAAGGAGACACCTACCAAACCTCATCAGACAAATCCCATAAGGAAACCTCCAACAGACACCCCTTCCACAAGTCGACTGAAGTCGGACAACTTGACCAAGGATGCAACTGGAAAAGTAAAGTCAAAGGAGGAGGCCCTGAGGAAAGCGTGTGGAAAAGAGGTAGAGAAGGTCTGACCCCCCTTTAAATTTGAGCATGAAACGATCAAGATCAAAATATCTATCCCTTTTAATGATATTATCAGAAAGGGTGAATATCGGGAGAAAATTATTAAAATGCTTAAAATGGGACAAAATATAGACACTTTGAACATCCAAGATGATCACCCTGCCATTTTTTTTGGTCTGCGTGTAGAGGAGACAAGAGATACTGAGGATGTTCCCCCATTCTATGTTAGTCTTAAAGTCCATGACATGACCCTGCATAACACCATGCTGGAATCCGACGCGTCGCACAACCTCATGCCAAAGGTGATCATGGACGAGTTGGGTTTGGACATCACCAGGCCCTATAAAGACGTTTTTTATTTTGATTCGAGGAAAGTCAAGTGCTTGGGTCTCATCAAAGACTTGGTCATGTCACTAGCCCAAATTCCACCGAAGAAAATGGTTATGGACATGGTCGTGGCAGACATGCCCCCTATGTTTGGCATGCTGCTATCAAGGTCATGGGCTGCGAAGTTAAAGAGGACTCTGCAAATGGACATGTCATACGCCACCATTCCTATATTTGGCCGGGATAGACGATTATACAAAGAAGTTCTTTTGAAATACATGGTAAGCAGTAAGACGTAGCTGAATAAACATCCTATATACTCTGTCGACACTGAGGTCGGTTCCTCCATATTTTACAATGACCTTAGTTTTGAAGAGGAAGAATCGATGATTGTCATGAATGTTGACGATAAAGTCGCGCGATGAGAAACATAGTGTGCCGACTCAAGAAACTGCATGGAATATGAGATGTGGAACATGAGTTTCGATGGTGCTATCAGCAAAGAAGGAGCAGGGGTCAAAGTATGGATAATCCCACCCAAGTTGGGCACAAAGCTCTGCTCATACAAGCTCGCTTTCGACTGTACAAAAAACATGGTCGAGTATGAGGCACTGATTTTGGGCCTGAAGGTTTTGAAATAATTAGACTCAAAGAGGATAGTAGTGCACGAGGACTCCGAACTGGTTATAAACTAGGTGAAAGGCATATATCAATCCAAACACCCCAGGTTGAGAGCATATAGAAACCTACTGTTGGACCTCCTCGAAGAATTATCGGAGTATAATCTATCGACGATCCCGAGGAGGCAAAATCAAATCACTGACGCATTGGCCACCTTGGCCTCGGTTTTTAAAATTCCCATATTTCCAAACAAAAAATATGAGATCGAAGTCAAACATAGACCGTGAGTGCTTGATAAGGTCAAATATTGGCAAGTGTTTGAGGATGAAAAATAGGTGGAGAGATTCCTCCTAATGAGCGATGAGTTCTCTAACACAAACATTGATGATGAATGCTACTACGACGAAGATGAGAGCGTAGATGCACACAGTAATGATGACCCTTTCCAGAACCAGATAGCAGGAAGGGACATAGTGAAGCTGAAAAATAATATCATCCCAAAGGGGATAGTTCTGTTGGATTTTTTTTTTGATGAAAACGACGTGGCTAGAAATCCCAAGATCACTGCAAACAATGAGGATGTCGAAGATTGCAACATCGGGATTAAGGATGACCCGAAAATAATCAAATTGTCAAAGACGCTCAGTCCATAGGTCAAGCAAGATTACATCAATCTCATGAAAGATTTCCCCGACATTTTTGCTTGGAGTTATGAAGACTTGAAGGCGTACGACACTAAAGTGATTCAACACTTCATCCCTTTCAAGGAAGACTAGAGGCTTTTCAAACATAATATGAGGTGGATAAATCCCCTGCTATTGTCACTGATCGAAAAGGAGGTAAATAAACTCTTTGAAGCTAAAATGATCATTTCTTTAAGGTTTTTGAAGTGGGTGGCCAATTTGGTACCTGTAATAAAAAAGAGCGGCGAAATAAGATTGTGTGTGGATTTTCGAAAATTAAACATAATGTCCCTTAAGGATCACTACCCGCTCTCTAAAATGGACTATATTCTGCAAAAGGTGGTGGGGTCCCAGAAGATGTCTATGATGGACGATTGTTCAGGTTGTAATCAGATCATGGTCCACTCGGACGACAGAGAAAATACATCTTTTACGACACCATGGGGGACGTTCATGTATGCAAAGATGCCTTTCAGCCTGATGAACGTCAGAGCTACCTTCCAGAGGGAAATGGACATATCATTTGTTGACAAAAAGGACAAGTTTATTGTGATCTATCTGGATGACATCAAAGTATATTCTGACTCCGATGAACAACACCTCGGACATCTAAAGAAAGTTTTCCAGAAGTGTAGGAAGTTCAACAGATCATTAAATCCAAAAAAATCACATTTCAGGATGCAAGAAGGAAAGTTGTTGGGGCACATCATCTTGAAAGAGGGAATTAAGATGGACCCTGACAGGGTTGAAGGAATCCTGAAAATTGACAATCTGCGCAGTAAGAAGGAAGTGCAATCATTCTTGGGAAAAGTAAACTTCTTGAGAAGATTCATCCCGAACTTCGCAGAAATTATAAAGCATATCACCTGCATTCTCAGGAAGGGGAACGATATCAAGTGGAACCTGGAAGCCAAGAAATAATTTGAAGATATCAAGGTAGTGTTGACTAAATCTCATGTGCTGGCCAGCCTATACTTCATGAAATACTTCATGTTGATCTCGTTCACCTTGGAGCATATGATTGTCGATGTGTTGTTACAGAAAGATGATCAGAACTTTGAGAAGCCTATAGCCTATTTCAGTAGGAAGCTCAGGGATTCCCCACTAAGGTACATAATTATGGAGAAACAAGCATATGCCTTAGTAAAATCCATAAAGAAATTCAAAATGTACATATTGCAGTCCCACATTATTGCTTACGTACCCAACAACTCAGTCAAGGATATCTTGACTTAGCCCGACCCTTAGGGAAGGAGAGGTAAGTGGATAGCGTCCATGTTGGAGTATGACCTCGAAATTAAGCCCACGAAGTTGATTAAGGGCCAGGGCCTCGCAAATTTGATGGTGTAGTCGGATTGTGATGCTATGGGGGTCAACTTCATCGCTAATCTGTCAGAGAGTCCCCAGGAAGAAGCAACTGTGTGAGTGTCTCAGAAGTTCGTCGATTTGTTGTGGTATACATACATTATCTATGTGTTGAGGAATCTACAAGCCCCTCCGGGTTTAATTAAGACCAAGGCCATATTCTTGAAACTCAAAGAGGTTAGGGTCTGTAATCCAGGTGGATATCGATGGCCACCCACCTTTTCCAACTGGCTCAAAACAATTTTCTGGCAATTTTGGTAATTTACTATTTTTAGCAGTTTTTTGGCAATTTTGGTAATTTACTATTTTTAGCAGTTTTTTTGGGTCCCAAACTTTTGGGGCCATTTTGAGGCCCTAAACGACGTTTTTTGGAAAAAACGGGAAAAACATGGAAGGAACGAACTTCCATGTTTCTCACATCAAAGTTGTAGTCCTCGGATAGATCTTTCTAATGAGGCATCGAGCACCCCAAATGAAGATCATATGCAAAATTTACTCCCCCGGGAAGTTGATGTATCAAGTGCCCCCATCGGGGCCCGCAAACCTTTTGGGTTTTCATCTTCCAGGGTTAGAGTTTTGGATTTTCCTTATGCTAAAAAGGCACTTAGAGCCTCATTGTAACAATCATCTTCTTGCAAATGCGAGTAGTCATCACATCTCTTCTCAGTGATAAGCTACCACCATTCTAGCGAGTCTTTCACTCTGTATTTTTACAGTCTCTGTACATTTATTTCATTAATAGAAATCATGTATTACTGTATATCTTTGCCTCTAGTTATATTTTTGATATATCTCTATTATATTACTGTTTCTCTTTCAATATATTTGTATATTTCTATATTATATCTCTGCTCTCATTTCATGCCGAAAATAATCCAGATCAATGGTATTAGAGTAGGCTTCTCTTGATTGTTTTTTTTAGTGCATGTCCCCGATGAGGTACGAGTATAGAAAGTTGGGTCTTGATCTTGTCTCTCTTGGAGACAATCGCTTTCGCACACCTAAGAAACCATCCATGGCAGAAAAAAAGAAAAACAATGGAGCAGACGATCCTATCAATATGTTTCTTGAGCAAGCTCTCACGCGACAGAGGGACGAAATGATGGATAATTTTTCCCACATCCTTCAATGCCTGCCGATAGCAATAGGAGCATCTTCATAAAATGACCAATTTGGATTTCCATGTTTCTAACATCAAATTTGTATTCCTCGGATAGATATTTCTAACGAGGTATCGAGCGCCCCAAATGAATATCATATGAAAAAGTTACGCCCCCTGGAAGTTGACGTATCAAGTACCCCCATCGGGTCCCGTAAACCTTTTGGGTTTTCATCTTCCAGGGTTAGGGTTTTGGATTTTCATTATGATAAAAAGGCCCTTAGAGCCTCATTGTAACAATCATATTCTTGCAAATGCGAGTAGCCATCACATCTCTTCTCAGTGATAAGATGCCACCATTCTAGCAAGTCTTTCACTCTGTATTTTTACAGTCTCTGTACATTTATTTCATTAATAGAAATCATGTATTACTGTATATCTTTGCCTCTAGTTATATTTTCGATATATCTCTGTTATATTACTATTTCTCTTTCAATATCTCTGTATATTTCTATGTTATATATCTGCTCTCATTTCATGCTGAAAATAATCTGGATCAGTGGTATTAGAGTAGGCTTCTCTTGATTGTTTTTTTTAGTGCATGTCCCCGACCAGGTATGAGTATAGCAAGTTGGGTCTCGATCTTTTCTCTCTTGGAGACAATCGCTCTCACACACCCAAGAAACCATCCATGGCAGAAAAAAATAAAAAGGACGGAGCAAATGATTCTATCAATATGTTGCTTGAGCAAGCTCTCACGTGACAGAGGGACAAAATGATGGAGATTTTTTCCCACATCCTTCAATGCATGTCGATAGAAATAGGCGCATATTCATCAAATGACCAATTTGGAGTTCCATGTTGCTCACATCAAAGTTGTATTCCTCGGATATATCTTTCTAACGAGGTATCGAGTGCCCCAAATGAAGATCATATGCAAAATTTACGCCCCCGGGAAGTTGACGTATCAAGTACCCCCATCGGGGCCCGCAAACCTTTTAGGTTTTCATCTTCCAGGGTTAGGGTTTTGGATTTCCCTTATGCTAAAAAGGCCCTTAGAGCCTCATTGTAACAATCATCTTCTTGCGAATGCATGTAGCCGTCACATCTCTTATTAGTGATAAGATACCACCATTCTAGCGAGTCTTTCACTCCGTATTTTTACAGTCTCTGTACATTTATTTCATTAATAGAAATCATGTATTACTATATATCTTTGTCTCTAGTTATATTTCCGATATATCTCTATTATATTACTATTTCTCTTTCAATATATCTGTATATTTCTATGTTATATCTCCTCTCTCATTTCATGCTGAAAATAATCCAGATTAGTGGTATTAGAGCAGGCTACTCTTGATTGTTTTTTTAGTGCATGTCCCCGACGAGGTACGATTATAGCAAGTTGGGTCTCAATCTTGTCTCTCTTGGAGACAATCATTGTCGCACGCACAAGAATCCATCCATGGCAGAAAAAAAATAAAAATGATGGAGCATACGATCCTATCAATATGTTGCTTGAGCAAGCTCTCATGCAACAGAGGGATGCAATGATGGAGAATTATTCCCACATCCTTCAATGCCTGCCGATAGCAATAGGCAAATCTTCATCAAACGAAAATTTTGGAGGTGCCTCTCCTTTCAAGGTACAAGTTAATTTTGATATTCCTACATTTGAAGGAAAAATAGATGCAAAAGACCTAGACAAATGGTTAAACTTGCTAGAAGGTTATTTCTCTGTTCACAATTTTTCCGATAGAGAAAAGATCACCTTCACACTCCTTAAAGATCTCCCCCATGTCAAACATTGGTGGGAAATTTATTGGGAGTAGAGTTCCACAAAGGAGTCTGGAATATATGGGGTCGAGCCCACATGGGATTTTTTTGTGGATGCGGTAAAGGAACAATATTATCCTATTGGAAACTATGAGGACCAATACATGAGATGGACCACACTACGACAAGAGAGGGGCCAAGAAGTTATGGATTTCACCAATACTTTCCATACCTTGTGCACCAAGTTGGGTATCAAGGACTCCGAACAACATTTGGTTCTAAAATACCGCAGATCTCTACACAGATACATCCAAACTGAAATGGATTTTTTGGACATCTCATCACTCAGTTCTGCTTATCGATATGATGTTAAAATTGAGCAGATGTTTAAGCACCAGAACAAAGGGGAGTTTAGATCTACAAATCTGCAACAACCAAAGTATGAGAAAGACGACCCTAACAAACAACTTCTTGAAAACCAGTCTAAGCCATAGGAAAATAAGGGTCACAAAAAGATGAAGAAGGGCACCAGAGAATGGTTTTATTTCCACAAAATCCCCTGGCACAACACCAATGAATGTCGCTCAAAATAGTCATTAGTGTTCGAGATCAAAGACAAGGAGACGAACCCTTATTCAGAATCTGATTATGAAAATACTGGTAAAAGAAAGATCATTTAAGCATACCCCACTACTATTTTCGTGACCACAACAATTCAACCAGAAGAACCAACTGATCCTGTAGAGGGGGAGAGCCTTTTTCATTCACATATGTGGGTGAAGGGGACCCCGCTGCATTTTATTGTTGATAGCGGAAGCCAAAAGAAACTCATCTCAACATAGGTCGTCAAACAGTTGGGATTGTCGACAACACCACACCCGCAACCATACAACATCGGGTGGCTTCACCAAGGACGAGATCTTCATGTCAGCCAATAGTGTCGATTGTCATATGACATCCAACCCTTCAAGGATGAGGTATTATGTGATGTTTCCCCACTGGATGTCTGTGATGTTCTCTTGGGCCAGCCATATATGTGGAAACACCATGTTGTTTATGAGTCTCGACCCTGCAGTGTCATTGTTTCTCTGGGGGGTCATCTCTACAGAATACCATAATTAGTTTTGACTAGTTCCATCTAAACAATGCCGCAAGGTAGTATCTCATACTACAAAATTAAGCTTCTTCATAATCTATTGAAAAGGTGAACAAAAGGATACTGCAACCACTACAACCTCGATCCAAACACCTTCTATCCAACAAAAGCAAGTCGACAAGATTGCAGCAAAGTGTAAAGATTCCTTTTGCACATAAGCATCTCATGTAGCCAGACTTGTTAAAAAGGTCCAACCCTTCCAGCCACATGTTCATGACCACCTTCAACAAGCTAAGCAATGCAACTTCTCCAACAAGGCAAGCAACTCATCAAGATGCAGATTCAATACATGCTCTTCCCTCTCCCCTGGCTCAAAGCATTTTTCTAGAAATTTTGGTAATTTACTATTTTTAGCAATTTTTCGGGTCCCAAACTTCTGGGGTCATTTTGAGGCCCTAAAAGGGGAGAAACATGGAATTTACTTCCATGTTTCTCACATCAAAGTTGTATTCCTCGGATATATATTTCTAACGAGGTATCAAGCACCCCAAACAAAGATCGTATGCAAAAGTTACACCCCTGGGAAGTTGACATATCAACTACCCCCATCGGGGCCCGCAAACTTGTTGGCTTTTCATCTTCCGGGGTTAGGGTTTTGGATTTTCCTTATGTTAAAAAGGCCCTTAGAGCCTCATTGTAACAATCATATTCTTGCAAATGTGAGTAGCTATCATATCTCTTCTCAGAGATAAGCTTCCACCATTCTAGCGAGTTTTTCACTCTATATTTTTACAATCTCTGTACATTTATTTCATTAATAGAAATCGTGTATTATTGTATATCTTTGCCTCTAGTTATATTTCTGATATATCTCAGTTATATTATTGTTTCTCTTTCAATATCTCTGTATATGTCTATGTTATATCTTTGTTATATTCTGCGTCTTGGATAACTCACTGTTCTGGAAAGATCTTGGAGGGATATTGTTGAGTTGTTTGCTGGAAGATGGCGCGAAATGAGCTATAGAAGAATTTCACAAAGGCGACTGTGGAGGATACCACTACTGGAAAACCACCACACACAAAATCCTAATAGAAGGTTACTATTGGCCTACAATCTTCGTAGACATATACAAAGAAGTTTCCAGTTGTCACGAGTGTCAGATTTTTGATGGAAGAAGGAAGTTGCAACACTTTCCACTAAAACCGATCTCAGTTGAATCACCTTTCATGCAGTGGGGTTTGGATTTTATAGGGGAAATAACTCCTCCATCCTCAGCGCAACACAAATAGATACTCACAACCACAGACTACTTCACGAAATGGATAGAAGCGATCCTCACGAAGCAAGCTACCAATGCAGTCATCTTCCAATTTATGGAGACAAACATCTTGTCGAGATTCAGATGCCCTATCAAGATCATAACAGAAAACGTGACCGTATTCAAGTCCAAGAAGATGGAGAAGTTTTGTCAGGATTACAATATAACCTTGGGGCATTCGACAAATTAATTACCCACAAGGAAATGGGCTAGCATAATCATCGAATAAAATCTTGACCAGGATCATCAAGAGGCTCCTGCAAGACAACAAGAAGGTCTGGCATAAAAATCTTATTTATGCGCTATGGGTGGACAAGGTTACCAACAAAAAGTCCATCTCGACATCTCCATTTCGGATTGTATACAATGCAAATGCAATTTTCCCCACCTTACTAGGATTGCCTTTCATAAAGTTGTTGCAAGAGCAGGAGGCCGAGCCAGATGACACGTAGAGGAGAATAAATCAGCTGATCCACACACAAAAAATGAGGGAACAAGTGTACAATCGATCACAACTCCATCAGGAGAGGATGAAGAAAACCTTTGAAAAGCACTCTAATCAAGAGGAGTTTCAGTTGGGGGATTTGGTGTTGAAGTGGGACGCGAGAAATGAAGATAAAGGAAAGCATGGAAAGTTCGATAATCTTTAGATGGGTCCATTCAAAATCGATGCATATCACGAAAATATTGCTTATTTTCTAGAAGAACTAAATGGAGAGTGCGTTGGTTAGGGGCATGTAAACAACAAGTTCCTCAAACACTATCTGGTGAAATAAATTCCATTTAAGTCACATATCATTGTAAATAGTCATTTTGTTTTTGTGTCAAGTCAGTATATCAACAAAAAATTGAAGCCCGAAGTGAAGGACCTGAGTTTATGCTGAGTCTTTTAGGAACTTCATTGATAAGTTTAGGTTGCATTTTTTTTTTCATATGCCAATGTCTGAAATTCAAATAAGGCCCAATGGTTAGGCACATAGTCTAATGTTCTTTGCTACCTCATTGGGAGGATAACATCCCCGTTGGAGCCAACTGTTAGCACCACCATTTTCTTCTCCAGCAAGGTCGGTCTTAGTCAAGTCATGGCATGTGTGTCAAGGCATGTGAAATCAGGAACTGAACAACAAAAGGGTCAAATTCAACAAGTGGTCGGTTGGCCCTTGGAGTAGGGAAGTGATGTCAGAGTCAAAACGTGTGTGAATGGTACGAGTCTGTTCCCAAAGAGTCGGGTCCTGTCAAAAAAGGAGTTTCTATGTGCCCCGGGTCGAGGAAAGTTGTTAATAGAAGTCACGTCGCCAAGTGCAGTGACCATCATCAACTCATTATGGGGGATGGAAGAATGAAAAATCACGATGTTCGTATCACGTATGCCCTGCAACTCTTATCAAATGTACTTTACACACGTTGGGGTGCTATGGAAGATCTTTGGTTTGTTTTGAAACATCCAGTAGCCATGAATTCAATGTTCTTTGGCATGATTCCACCTCCCGCCTACTCTATTATAAATTCCATATTTTCTGCATGCATCCCATTCACTAATCGGGCTTATGCACTATTTGTAGCTCTTCTCACAAGCCCAGGTTTATCAAGTTTTATTCCTTGGGCCCATGCCAAATCCATCACGCACAGGACAAATACGTGTTGCACTATGGAAATCTCCCAAAACATAAGGAAGAGCACGCAAAGTGGCAGAAACGTTGGGCCCGAACCCCAAAAATTGACTTTGATCAATGAAGACCCAGAGGTCAGAACGACCTTTGAACAGTTCAGGTTCATGGATTTTTTAGGAAAATTCAAGGATTCAACATGATAATAGCTGAGTAGTTTGCATTTAGTTGCGATGGATTCCACACAATGATCTCAAGCGTCATTTTCCAGGTGACATAGGAAACTCTTTTGACCGCAACATATATCCCTCTACGTGGTGAAACGTGGTTCAAAGGCATGCCTTTGGACGCGCAATGCTATGAAGATTTCATCAAGCGAGATTGTTTAGGTGGGAAAATTGAGACAGGCGTCCCGAGTAGATATTTGCAGGAACCTTTTCGAAAAGATGCTTGAATTAATCAGGAGATATTTCACCTATGAAGGGATATTCAACATGATACATTCACACCACATTAGATTGTTGATGCACTTCACAGGAAGGAGGCCATTAAATCTGCCCTTTTTCTTACACTAGGACCTCCGAGAGATGGCGAGCAACACCCAGGCTAGAGTGGATAAATTGAAAGGAAACTCTCTCACGTCTCTTTGATTAAACTACTTATGTTGGAGGAATTAAGACGGTTGGGAAGCGACTGGGATTATTTCTTGCTCGTAGCAAGCATCCCTAAGGATCCAAAAGGGGATTTCCCTCTGCACATGGAAAGGGTAATATCACACCGTGCAAAGGCTATATTGGAAAAGGATGCACATAAATAAGGGATGTCGGAAGCCCTATCCCCCCAACAACAAATACCCTGGAGAAGGGGCATGCCAAAGAAGAACAAGGAAGATGGGGAAACTCTAGTCCCAAGCAAACTGCACACAAGGTTAGATGCCAAAGAATTACTTATGCACACCATTCAGTTGGAACTGGTCGAAGGTACAAGCTGAGAAAGATGGAATAGAATGAGAAGGACAAATATCAAAGGCACAAATGTTTGAGAATCATTTGAACAACTAAAGCAAGCACAACTCACTATCGCCGAGCTTTACCAGGAAATCAAGAAACTGAGATGACAGTTGGCATCAAAGAACCTTGAAGTGTCAACATCTCAAGGCTGCAAAGGAAACCTGACGTGGCTCAAGAGACAACTAATAGAGGTGCAAGATACAATCGTACAGTTGTGCAAAACACAGAGGCTGTCAGAAGAAAGGAATGAGAATCATTTCAGAGAATGTGAAGCGACCGAGGAGAAAGTACGCGCAACTCTTGCAAGTGCAAAAAAGAAACATGATTAACTGAGTGCATTCTAGTATCCTCAAACAGAGTGAAGATCTTGATAGTTTTGAAGGCGGAATTGCCTTTAAACAGTTTTGTTGTTTTGGTAATGACCACGACATTTAGTAGCCAATCACCACGAACACACCCCAACAAATGAGCGCACAACAAAAATCAAGGCCGTTACAGTGGATGGTGGGAGTCTGACAAAATACTTGATCGTTCAGATATCTAGTCGAAGGAATGCATTGAAACATCACTCTTCCCATGACGAGACCTTTTTGATAATCGAATCCCCATGGAAAAATGGAAGCAGTCATGATGCAACCAGATGCAATTGCTTCTATTTTTGGAAAAGCGTCATGCAGAGAGTCATTTAGCGTAGAGTAGTGAGTTTCCTAAATTCTAGAGATAGTAGCTAAAGAGCAGGGTATCCCAAGCGACGCCCTTGCCTATATATTTAATATTTTCAATGTAATCAAGGTTGGTTGGAAAAATTAGGGTAGATGGTGACTATTGAATGTAGTTTGAGCTCGATCAAAATTTGATGCAAAAGTCCTGAAGCTTTGATGAAAAGATTCTAATCATAGCAGTTGGATGTATTGTTTCCTTTATTTGTGTACATACTTCCTATATTCTTTATTCATGTCTATTTCTGTCTAAATAGGAGCTTATTTTTGAACCTGGGTTTCACGACGCAGTGCCCTAGGATTTGATCCATTTAGACAAACTGTCTTTCCTCTAAGTGAACTATGAATTCATCCTCAACGGTGCTCTGATTTGCTTTCTGTGTCCCCCCCCCTCCCGCCTCACACAATGATTTTGCACTGAAGACTGTTTCTCGTCACCGAGTCATTTGTTTCTATCGTTTTCTCAAACTAGCTCCATATCCCAAGGTCTTACTCTCTTGTGCCAATATAACCAGAACTTATTATTCAAAGGGGTTAAATCTAGCTGATAGCTCAAAGCCATATCCTGTACCGAGACAAAGTCTCCCGATAGAGCCCTCTCCAGGTTCGAAAGGCTAGTTTCAGATCTCAAAGTTTTTTTGTGGGTTGCCTCTGTCATTCGTTTCTCAGCCGATTGAAGTTTATAGAGAGCTAACATGATCTTCAGAGGTGTTTAAACTTAAATTCATCATGGGTTGATGACAGAGGAACCGGTGGTAATGTGGTCTATCGACAATTTCAAAATATTGTTTTCTAATCGACGCACGGGGTAGAAACTAATGAGGTATTGGGAATTAATTAGTTCCTTAAATGTCCAAAATACGATCGTATATAATGATGCAAACGTCCCATCGTTCCGCTCTTTCAGTTTGTGGATCAGGGGTCGAGATTGTGTTGTGAACATTTTCGTTGATATCCTCCTGCAAAATCTCTGACGTCGATTGATATTTCTGTACAGAGATGGCATGGAAAAGCTTACTAGGACCTAGGGAACCAAAAAATGACTTGGGATAAAACTAGGTCATACGATCCTCTTACGTGGTAAAGACACGTGACATTCAAGACTAGTGGCTTCATTTGTTTGTGTCAGTTGGAGTAGGGACTTTATTTAATCCATACATTTCTAAAACCCATACCTAACTTTTCAAAGCCCGAAAGTGTCATGGATCGATGATCGACGATAGACCTACCCAGGTGCTCTCAGATTGGCTTCCCCGAAAAAGTCCTGATGCCGAAAATGCATCGGGGATCAACGATCAGAGATAAATTTATCCTAGTCAAAATGTTTGTTGTGATCCTTCTGAATTTTCCCCGATCCCAATAAAGCATATCAGGCCATAGGCTATCGAAGATTTCTTTATGTCCTTTGTTAACGTCTGTCTTCCTCATATTTTACCGATTCCAAAAGGGATCAACTATCTCTCGAGCCTTTATGCGAATAACACATGAAAACCGAAACCACCTTCTACCGATGCCGATGAGGATCGACGCTCAACGACTGTTGTTATTTTGTGGTTCCTTTATTTATTTGAATTATTTCCAATGTAGAACCTGAGCACATTAGGTGCAGTGTTCAGCTATCAATTCTTAATTCAAGTGTTAATGTTTGTTTTATACATGAGGTTTCATAAGTTCAAACAAAACTGAATAGTTGATAAGAGTCATGAAAAAAAACAAAGATAGAACATTTCCCAAAATGAAGTCGAGCCATACAGTGCATAAAACAAGTGGTAACCAAAAAGTGACAAAATTTGATAAGGCTTTTTAGGGTGTGTTGAGTGCTCAACAAATGGCAAGTTACTGGGTGAAAGTAGAATCTATGTTCCTTCCCCAGGCTCAGCTGATGCAGAAGTTGGTTAAGAACTTAATTGGTTTTTTATCAGAGCCTCTTCTATCCTTGCGTTTGAAATTCCCTGGTTGGTGAATCCGGGGATGCCTGTGGGATTTCAACCTTTAGTCCAACTTCGTTTCTTGTAACCATGACCCATGCCCTCTTTTAACAAGAGTTGAGTAAAGAATTAACTGGAACTAGACCTTTTAGTTATCACCATTCACTTTCTACGGTGTTGCTCCATTGCCAGCGAGCGTCCATAGACCTGATGAAGTTATCTGCATACCCTCTCCTAATTTGCACTTATTTGATGTAATTGATTTTATTTTGGCAGAATGCCCTGAGCGAGTCGGAGAGGAGGACATTTGTTATTTGAAAAATGAGATGGTTAAGGTGAATTTTAGCTAGCTCTGTCTTGAGGTACATGTGGTCCTTTCCAACTTACCTTCTTTCCCTTTAGGTTTTACCAGACCACCAGGTGGACACTTCATCACTTTCCCAAGGTTGTTTATCTGCATAGGTTAGATAGAGAACTCCTTCAGAACAACTGCAATTCTCCCAACTCTTATTGTTGTATGTAAGCATGAGTCAGGAACATAGTTCATTATACCACATGAACTAAGGTCAACCAATGCCTTGCTCAACAAAAAATTCAAAGCGCAAACAATACTATAACAAGAAAAACAAAAGTGAAGAACTCTGCAATCAACTTGCCTAAAAACAAAATATCATGAAAACACACACATTTTTTTTTAACTTAAATATTATTTTAGGGATTGGCCATTCATTGGGAGGGCGTCAAGTTCCCCCCTCAAATTTTTCAGTCGATATGTGCCTACCCCAATTTTCGTGGCTACCTAAAAAGGTCCGAGCCATAGATTCTGAAACTTCGAATGTTTTCCCTTCGCCTCATTCGCTCTGTCCCATTTTAGGACTAAGTCTTCTACTTCAGAATTCTTCTCTTTGGACTTATGCTTGTCAAACCACCTTTTAACTATCCACTGATGATCAATGAACTTTGATTTTTCTTTCTTCTTCTAGCATGAGGAGGGTATCATTTCTTTGTTGAATGACCGATGAGGGTTGTCCTCTAGAATCATGAGCAAGCTGAAGAGATGGAAGATATAGTCCGTTCAGGAGAATGGATTCTTGTCCATATACCAAAAAGTATGGGGAATTCCCTATAACTTCTTTGGGTGTTACTCTATCATCCCATAAGGCATTATGAAGTGAACTGTGCCAATTCCTCTGGTTGTCTGCAATTGTTTTCTTTAATATTCTCACTAGGTTCTTATTGGTTGATTTTGCCACTTCGTTCCCCTGTGGATAATAGTTTGCAGAGTATCTGATTATGATTCCTTTGTCTAAATAAAAATCTATTAATAGGGTGGAATACAAGTAAGAGGCATTATCAAAAACAAGGATGGAAGGCATGCCGAACCTTGTGATCAGTTGTTGTTCTATGAATTGGATCACCACCTTTTCATTCACATGAGTGAGAGGGACGACCTCTGCCCATTTCATGAAATAGTTTGTGGCAGTCAATATGTATCTATGTTGTTTTGAAGAACTTGGTGTAATTTATCCTATGATATCTAACCCCCATTGCTCGAATGGCCTGGAGACGACCACGGGTTGGAGTGGGACAACTATTGTCTTTTCCCTCCCTGTGCTTATTTGACAAGTTTTACAGTTCCTAGCATATGTGTGAGCATCCCTGAACAGACTCTCAATATTTTGTGAGCGGTGGTGTTCCCTACAAAGTGTCCACCCACAGGACCATCATGGAGCTCCTTTATAACCTTGTTTGTGTCTTCTCGTTCGAGACATATTAAAAATACCCCATCATAATTAACGTGAAAGAGCACCGAATTTATGAGACGATATTGTGCCACTTTTAGTTTGAGAGCTCTCCTTTCCTTAGGGTTTAGCTTTTCTAGGCAAGTCCCATGGTGCAAGAGATAAGATAATTTCCCATACCAAGACTCCTCCCCTGGGGATATGTATGAAGCTTCACTATAACACAATGCCAATTCATTCTCTGACCCAGGGTATTCATTTACTTGGTCTTGGGATTCAGCTGGCAGTTTACATAATCCTTTTCCATTAACCAGTTTGGCAGGTTTTATATCGAGATCAAATTCTTGGACCACTGCCATCCATTTCCCTCTTCTTCCCCCAATATCCTTTTGATTGAATAGGGATCAGACTGTGGGATGAGGCACAATGACTTTGGTGTGGTTCTTTAGGATGTAATATCTGAAGTGTTTCATCGCCTTGTACATCGCATAAGCCTTCTTGTATATAGCAGGGTAATTTAGTTCATACCCTTGGAGATTAGTGGTCATAAATGAGACTGGGGCCTCATTGTTGTCATCATCCTTCTGATTCAATATTGCAGCTAATGATTGGTCAGAGGCAAAAGTGTAGAGGAAAACTTATTTTCTAAAGTCGGGACTTCGAAACATTGGATCTTGATATATTGCACTCTTAATATTGCTAAAAGAACTTTTTTGTTCATCATATCACTTAAATTCAACATCTTTGTGGATCATTTTTTGTAAAGGTTTGATAGTTTCAGTGAAATCAGAGGTGAAATTTCTCACAAAATTGATTTTCCCAAAGAAAGATTGCATAACCTTTTTGTTGTGGGATAATGGAAGCTGAATTATAGCCCTAATTCATTCTGGGTCTATGTGAATATGTGCTTGAGATATAATATGACCTAGTAGTTTCCCTTCCTCAACACCAAAGATATCTTTCTTATGGTTTAAGGATATACCGTATTTCCTACACCTTTCAAAAATTTGGGTTAAGTGTTGGATGTGGTATTCTCCATTCTTTGAATATACAGTCACATCATCCAAATAGAATACTACACATTTTTTTATTAGTCCCCGAAATTCTATGGCCATGGCCCTATGGAAGGTTGCCCCTGCATTGATTAACCCAAAGGGCATACATTTATAAGAAAAGGTTCCCCACTTGGTTCAGAATGTAGTTTTCAATCGTTCTTCCTCTGAAACTAGAACTTGGTTATAACCTGAAAAATCATCTAGCAAGGAGAAAATCTCAGAACCATACATGGTCTGCAAGAGTTGCTCCATCTGTGGGACTGGGTAGTTGTCTTTTTTGATGCTCTGTTAAGGTTCCTGAAATCCACACACAGACGGATCTCCCTAGACTTTTTTCTAATAGGAACCAAATTTGATACCCGTGCAGAGTGTCTAACTTGGAATATGATTTTAACATCTAGTAATTTCTTCAACTTATGACACATGAGGGGTTCCAAAGATGGGTGGTACTTCCGAAGCTTCTGTTGGAAAGGTTTTACTCCAGGTTTTAATGAGATTGTGTGTTGAATGATACGAGTATCATAAGTTTTCAGATCTCGGTAGGACCATGCAAAAACATCTTGATATTCTCAAGTTTGAGATAGGCCTTCCTTTATTCTTTAGATACTGTCTTGCCTAGATTTATATTCTTAGGGTTTTCCAGGGTTCCTAGATTTATAGTTTCGTACATGGGACAAGCACTCCCTAACTTTGTGTTGGTTGACCCTTTTAATCTTTCCCTTAAGTCAAAAAGGTTTTCTAAATTGGCTACCCCTTTCGGTATCTTGTGAAACCTTGGTTTGTTAGTAAATTGATTTGTTTTAGGTCTTTGTACATGGGGACCAGTTTCTACTAATTGCTCTTGAAATATTTCATCGTCAATAGCCAGATATTTAAAATTTTATTGATTGGTTAAGAAGTTTATGACATGTTCATCTCCTTCAAAGACCTTCCAATTAGAAATATTGTTGGGCACCGATGGTTTGTAGACTATCTCCATAGTGAATCAGGAAGATTCATAGTCTTCTAAAGGGGATAGCCTTGAGGCAGCGGTGGCCAGGGAATCAACCAGAGTGTTCTTTGTTCCGGGGATCGCTGTAATTTTCAAGGCTTTAAAATGTTCTATTAGTCTATGCACTTCCTGTTGATAATTCCTCAGGTGGGGAGATTTGTAGTGTATAGTGTTCCTTACTTGTCTAACGATGATTTTAGAGTCTTCAAAAACCTTTAGTTCTTTAACATCTAAGTCTATGGATTTCTTTAGCACTTATACTAGAGCTTCATACTCGACGATGGTGTTTGTGCATTCAAATTATAGTTTGCATGACATGAAGTTTTGTTTACCTTTGGGACTAATGAGGATACACCTCGCTCCAAATCCTTCTTGCATCTTAGACCCATCAAAGTACAAGGTCCAAAATTGTGAGCGAAAACCATCAGTTTCTTTTTGCCTACCACTTTCCTCCTTTCCTCCTATCTTCTTCGTCATTTTTAACAGTGGTTCTTGACATAAGAGGATTTCTTTTGCCGTCATCGACAAATTTTATTGAAAATCCATTTCAGAGTTTTGAGTAAGAGGGACCTCAGATGAGAGAGAGGAGAAATTCCCAAAATTGGAGTCCCAATAATAATTGCCTAGCATGGGGAAATCTGTCGAAGAGAGTTCGTTAAGGGATTCTAGGTCGATGACAATATGTTTTAGATATCTTTCCCTATCAATAGTGATCATATTAGTGTGTCCTTTTAATGGAAACCAAAGGTGATCCCAGTCTGTACTAAAGTATCTATTTAAATTCTCAAACCAATCTTGACTAAGTAGAAATCGATAAGCTTTTGGTATATCTACTACAATGATGTCAATCACTTGAAAAAAATTCTGGTGTGTCACCATCCTGATCATGACATCCTTGAGTTCTCCCATAACTTTAACCTGGGTTTTGTCTAGTTGTATCGCATGTTTATCACTTTTGAGAGGGATTGCGTTTAATTTCTTTCATATAGATAATGGCATAACATTAGAGGATGCCCCTGATTCAACCAAACAATTATGGAGGTTTTTGTTGAAGACTTCAAATGTCAAAAGGAATGGTGGGACAAAAGGCTTTCCTTTTTTATCTTTAAAGCATGCGTTTATAGTTGGCTTATTTATTAGATCTGGGAGGGCTGGATTTTCTCCTTGGTTAGTTCTTGTTATAGGAATTTCTACTGACTTCAAAGATTGTAACAGAAAGTCCTTTTGCTGGGGGATTCTACACATGTCCATGACCGATATATTTGCCTTCAATTTTTTCAAATATTCTACTATGTTGTAGTCTATATTGGGCAATTCTCGTGTATGTATGTTTATAGGATTTATTTGGGAGACAACAGATTATTTTGGGTTATCAAATGTTTGTTTTCCTCTCGAAGTGTGGGCAACGATGAGGTCGTTTGAGATCGAATGACCTCTACTTCACGTTCACATATCCAAGACCTATGCGGGTGGTTCTTTGACCTCAAATATATCATCGAAAGGCATCGGTAGGTCAGGGTCCCATAACAACTTGGATTTTTCTTCCAGTGGGTCGACTTCTTCCTGATCAACAATATTCGTAGTTGATCCACTTGATTGTATGGTAAGGGAAACTTCATCTAGGAATCGTTTTTCCATCAAATTCATGGCATGCACACATTGTGGATAATATCTTTCAGAATGTTTCTCTTGGTGATAGGTACATAAAGAGTCAGATGCTACATTTCCCAAATCGATGTTTAAGTATGATGGGGGAGTTTCAATTGATTTGAGTGATGGATTTCTTTTAAAAAATGGTTTATACGGCCTTTGACCTTGGTTTCCTTCCCCTACACTTATTTTCATGTCTACGATTTAGTTTGACAACTTCTTTATCATTCGTTGTAGGTATTATATATCTCCACTTCCTTTTTCGGGACCTTGTTCTATTTGTTTCTCTGGTGGTCTAGTTAACAAGAGTCCTCTCCTAGAAGGAGGTGGGACTTCCTTCTTAACTAAAAAAACATGGCCTTCCTTACATCCCTTCATTTGGAATTCTATAGTTTTGGCTTCCTCAAATTTCTCAGCTAAGGTTTTTTTGGCATCCCTCTTCACAAACATGGAAATGGAAGCAGGGAGAGCATTATCGTATACTTCGATTTGCAACTCCTAAGTGGGTTTAGCTTCGGGTTGAAATTTGTTTAGGATAGTGTTGAATCATTGATTGAAGTCTTTAACCTTCTCCTTTGAACTCATGGTGACGACGAACAACTCGACCATCAAAGCTCCTGTAGTGGTTTCTTCCACAAATTTATCCAAAACATCCTTTTGAAACTTCGTCCAACTAGTTATGGACCCTACATGCAAGTTAAAATACCACGTGGAGGCCGAATTTTCAAAAGTATAGGGGAAAAGCCTACATACTATGTCTTCATGTTGGACATTCATCAGTCTAATAACTAATATGAATTTTTTGATATGGTCTTCGGAAATCCTGAGGTTTGAGGGTAAAATTTAGGGAGTAACTTTTCTGGATGTTGGGGAAGGTTATGTACTCGTCTAGAGATGGCCAGAGCATCTCTGGAAAACCAAGGTTGATTATTCTGAGGTGGGTTTCCCCTTTCTTCATTATGATCATTTTTATCTTCCATGTCGTCTGACTTTGAAACTGAGCGTTTCGAGTTAAGCCCTTCCTCGTCAGAAAAATCATCGGGCTCATAGCAGTTACCAACTGGTGTTTCGGGGATTAGATTGAGGGAATGTTCGATTTTGGTGAGGGTGAAATATATCAGGTCTTCTACTGTGTGGAAAAAAACCTGGTCGAGGGTGTCGACCACTAGTCTTCTTACTTGTTTTATACGAGGGAGTAACGAAGCTAAGGGTAGTGCTCCAATTTGTCAGGCGTAAGCTCTTGTGATTCTTCTGAATTGGTTCAACTCCTCGTGGGGAAGAGATTAAGGTATTTCAAGGAACAAATGTTCTTCCTCTTGCTAGGGTGAGTTACTCATTTCAGGAGTACTAAGTGTATGTGGGCTATCTTGAGAACGACTAGCCATGCATGTGGGTTGTTTTGAATCTACAGGATGTATGAAATATTATCTCAGAAATAAAATTAGCCATTCATTCATTAGGCCCTCCTTCTAGCGCCAATTTTGTTGAGGGGTCCTAAATCCATTTGACTCAACAATAGGAACAAAACCCACCACCAAGGCCCAATTAGACTCTACAACGTTTGATAGTGGAATGGTTCTCCATATCTTATGATCCATTCAATTAATCGATGGGCTTTACGTAGTGATTAACAAGGTATCTTCTCGTGAAAAATCCTCCTTTAGTTTGAACGTTCTCTTTTTTGTATTTTATCTTATAGTGGGTATGATAAAAGATATGTGTGCCAGTATAAACCAATTGGTAATAGGAGAAATCTTAACTACTGAAGAAGGGTGAACTTGGGATAACCATTTTACTCAAGCATACAGACAAATATTTTCACACCTATGACAAGCCTAGTACTAATACATCAACTTGTTGGTATTTCAATTATCGACAGAGATATAATTATCGAAAGAAAACATAAATGAAATAAAAGTATGGCAAGAAAAATAGTTTCCTTAGCTCTAATCATTAATCACACATTAACACAATGATTTTCATTCCATCTTTAGAGACAAGAACTATAAAAATATTGAATCAACTAACTTATCAATAGATTCAGAAATTCTTAGGCATTACAACATCCATTCATGAGATAAAGTCAAAAGTAATTCCTCCTTAGATCCAATCACACACACCTTTTATGTAAATTATTTTCTGTCTCCGGTCCTAAACATGACTTCTCAATTAAGGTAGTTCTGAAATAGTTCTTTACAATTCCAAAAATGAGGGTCTTTTCCAAAACCATCAACCTCTTCTAAAAGGTCCATCCTCTTATTTATAACAAATTATTAACTAGAAATAACTATCAAAAGTGAAAGCTAAGTAAACAAAAACATTGCCACATGGCGCTTCCATCTCTTTGTCTTTTAAGAGTCATCAAATGGTTTCACTTAAGTGGATGACTCTTCTCATAATATGACCATTTGATGAAGAGTTCCTAGCATGTGTTGGTATATGAGAATCTGTGTTGGTCCATCAGGGCCGAAAGGATCTCCTTTATCTCCACTGCCTGTGCCCGATACTTGACTACTTAAACACTTAAATGTTGTAATATTGTCTGAGCCTTGATCGGGTGCTACATAAACCATTGTACTTGAACTGGCACCATGTTTTCCACCTTTTCTATCTCTATAGTCCACGATGAATCTTGTTCTGCATGTTGTTTGACTATGTCATGCAAGTCGACAAAGTCCTCGAGTGAGACAATTTTTGGGAGATCGATGTCTTGCATCGCTTGATTGATCTTGGCCCAACTTTTTTCCCAATCGACCCATTTCTCTTGAATCTCCCACTGAGGTTTTTGGGCCATATTCACCCATCATTCAACTAACTTAATTATATGGTCGATGTTGTTATCCCTTAGCACCCAAATTCCATACTCTTCAGCGTCTCAACCCTTTTGAACCACACTTATGTAATAAATTCTTTCCACCGCTTGGTGGGCCTTCTCATACCATATTTCCATGTATTTTCATGTCGTTAGTGCCATAAGGGTGTTTTATTGGAAGTCGGCTATCCCTGTAGTGAAAAAGTGCCGCTCACTCATGAATTTGTTGTAGGCATCTTGGAATTCACTTCTCAAAAATACTGTGGCCTGCATGGAGTCCTGATAGTATTTTTCCAAATGGCGCAAATTCTCCAACTCTATTAGCACAGTGGAAAACTCCTCTTCATATTTCCTTTCTCTATCCAAGGTGGCATCTATAATTTCCATTCCTACACCGATAATCTTAGTAGTCTTGGCATGCTTTGTGCTAATCAATTTCTCCTATGTGGTCATGAGGATGGAACTGTACAAAGTAAGCCTCCTTTTCTTGGTGGTTCTCTTCATGATGTCTTTCCTCTTTTGGTCGTAGGTGATTTCTTGTACATTGGCGACCTCATCCACATGTTTGGGGATTTGTTGCTCTCCCCAAGTAAGAGTGTTTCTTAGGCTCCCAATGGTGTATATCTGTTCAAGACTGGGTTCCTGAACCTCTTCTGTATGTACGGATGGCTCGACCTCTGGCTTTTGTTCATCGGGGGGTGAATTACTGGCCAAAATTGAGGAATCAGGGGCAGGTTCGATACTTACTTGGTAATCGGCTATCGAGATGTCGATTTCCTTTTATGGAATTTCTTACCCTTGTTCACCTGATCCTAGTTCATCCCTTGAGTTGTCCATTGGGGTTCCTAGTATGCTGAGTGGCTCAGTGTCCAAGGCACTTTCTACCTCATGCTTGTTCTGTGGCCGAATCTGACTTGGAGAATCGGGACCTGGGGTGGATGTTTTCTTAGGTTCTTTCTCCTCTGTGATTTACAACAGAGTCACCCTGGAAACCTACAAAATCTCATCATCATCATAGATAGTTATTAAATCATACAAGGGTTTTGGTAAGCTATTCCTCCCTGGTGTCCTTGATATCTCAGGCTGGGTTGAAATTGCCCCTGGTGATCTGATTTGTGGTGGTGGAATTTCAGGGTTTTCTGGCACGGTGATTCCTTCAAGTTGTATCGGATCTGAGCCACTTGGATCTCCTCTACTTGCAATTGGGTTGTCGAGGGGAACCCTCATCATCTCTATGAGATCCGGGTCATTCTACAACTGATCAATGAATCTTTGTTCTTCTACCATCAAAATAAATCCCCTTGTCTATGCCTCGGGTGTTAAGAACAATCCCCTTCTCTATGCTTATGTTGTCTCTATCGCTCTAATTTTTTCCCTGGCTCTGAGGGCCTCTTGAGTTGACTTCTCTATCATTTCACTTGTTTTTCCATGCTCATGGCCTTGAACCTGGTCATGTTTGGGTTTTCCATCCTCTACACCACCTCGTCCCAGTCCTGGGCATTCTCTATGAAGATTTCATATTCAAACTTATCATGAGAATACAACCAACATGATGATACTTGAGAAGCATGTTGGAGGACCACCAGGCCTTTAGGGTCGTGCTTTCAGAATCGACCTGTTGGGAACCTGAATTCAAGTTGGCTCAACCCTTCTTGTTTGGCTTGAGAAATATCCTTTACCAGATAGAACCTCACATGGAAACCGTAGGGTATGAAAGCCCATTTCTTTTATTTGAACAAGGTGGTATTATAACCCTGCAGGATGGTCTGATAACATATTTATCCCACAATGAGTTGGTTTGAGACATGAACGGGTAGGATATGTGGTGCTTCGGTGGCCCCAAACACTTTGATGTAGGTTGAGTGTTCATCCAAGTACCAATTTCCTACCTTGGATATCATTTTCTTGGTTGTCATCGATAGCCTTGGGCATTCCTTCTTAAAAATAATAAAATAAATGTGGGCGATGAATTAATCGTAGATGAGTGTGTAAGATTTTATGTACCTGTTCTCCCATAATATGTTGAAGTAGATGTGGATCGGGATATTTGCAACATGCCAGCTTAGATTCATGTCGAAGAAGACGTTCTGTGTGCACATGAGATCGAGTAGGTATGAGGAAATGTAGAAAGTTGGTGCCTCTCCTTCCCTCGACGTCTGAGCCTGATGTACACATATTATTAATTGCTTTGAAATTATCTCTCCCCAGTTGAAGTTGCTCCCGACGATTGCAACTGTGTATGCCAAAGGCATCCATGCTTCTGAAAACTTGCAGCAATCCTTTTCTCCATATAACCGACAGATGAGAGCCATCAAATAGATGTATGGCTCCCTCAGATTAATTGTTCCATACCAGCCATTGCTCCGGTTGGTGAAACTCTTGTCCTCCTTCCACCATGAGGCCATCAACCAACTGGTGTCATGGAACTCATATAATTTTACTACGAAGTCTGTGTTGAGCCGCTCCTCTGGGTCCCTAAGATTATAGTACTTCTAGACTTCTATCAGGAGGAAAAATCCAATGCATCCACCATCCTCATCATTGATCAAGAATTTATGCCCGTCCATGTGGTCGATGAGCCATTTCAGAACCTCTATGCAGGGGAAAATCGGGGTTCTACTTTCCACCATGTGTAGATACAACCGTCGGATGTTCGGGAACACCTGGTCATCAAGATCCCTTACGTCTGGATCGATGTGTGGGATATATTCTGGGTATTCTTCTTGGTTGATCCTATTAAAGAGATCCCCCCACTGTGGGAGAATTATTTTTGACCCAATGCTTGCTTCAGTATCATCAAAGGCCGGAGGTTGGGAAAAATATTTCTTTGTCAAGGTTTTGATGACATGCTCTTCCCTGAGAGCGAACTCCAACTGTCTTGCAGTCCCTAGAGAAGAGCCTTCACCTGTTTCAACTTCCTTTATCTTGGGAGCCCTCAACGAGCGTCTGGTGGTTGGATTTCTCGACGATATTCTTCCGGAAACTAAAGCATAGTTTAGAGACTGTGTAAGAAACCGGATGAACATATACAAATTATAACCAACGAATTTGATAGACTTGGATACATACCTATGAAGCTTGATAAACCTGGTTTTGATGATCCAAAGAGTCAGTACAGTCTCGAGTTTCTCACTCTGCTCCTTCGGACGCTCTGGAATTCACTTACGTGTAGAATGAATTTGTTCAAAACGGTTCTAGAGATTTAAACAAGGATGATCTTACTGTGTCACATCAACCATTCAATTGGGGTGATGAGTGAAATTTCAACAAATCTATCGTCGGATCTTCAAAGGTGTAATGTCCCCAAGGTCGAGCCCTTTTGTAAATCTGGTTTATGAAATGAATTGTAAATATGTTTTATAGGCTGGTGAGCCAAGTTTATATAAGCTAGTGGGCTTATGTGATTGTTAGGCTAGAGAGCCTGAGTGTTGAAGGCCAAGAGCCTAATTTTGTACATGTATCTATCCAGAACATTAATAAAAATATAAACACCACTGTGTGCAGGCCAACCACGATGAATGAGTGATGGGGGACTAAGCTTCCAAAGAGTGGGCAAGGGATTAGGGGTTGGAAGGTGAGAAAAGGAACTAAGTGTTGAGCCTAGGGGCTAAGCCTAGGGACTTAAGTCCTTGGGGAATAATATTTTAATATTATTCTGAAAGACATGTGAATATTATGTTTTTACCCTAAGTTCTTTTGGATTGACATGTGACTTCCAAATGGTGGAAGGAACACATGCTGATGGAACACATGCAGTTTCATGGGTGACAAGTGTCAACCTAGGTGCATGAAAATAAAATGGCTGAGATGAGCCATGATAGGGGTTCCTCCACCATTTTGACCCTCGATTTCCTGAGCGTGAACCGATCCGACCTCTGCAAGAGATACCCCGTACACCCTCTGAACCAGAAGTCTGTGTGTTGATCTCGGGATAGCTTGTGTCAATTTATAGAAAGTTGATGCATCCTTAGTCTGAGCATATTGAGCCTATGCGTGGAGTCTCTGTCCCAAATCCCTAACCATGAGACCCTCCTATCATTGCAGAGCCTGTTTGGAAAGCTCGTGTCTGTTTTCCCTGTTGGTTGTTGTGGCCACGCAGTGCTGGACTGCGTGTGGCTTATTGGCCAGTTTGTAAAACACTCTCTCCAGGTGAGAGAGGTGATTGAAGTTGGAAGAACAGGTTGCTTGGTCTGTGAGTGACTCTCTCCAAGTGAGAGAGTGCACAGAGTAAAGGAGAGTACTCCTGGAAGGAACCCTGTAGCTGCCATAGAGCTCGGAGACTTCTGGTCCGGTCTGTTGCTAAAAACCAAGGCAAGGGAGGTTAGCAGCCAAAGGACTGTCTAGGTGACAAAGAAGGTGTATACTCTTGGGGTGGAACAGGCATGTGGGGAAGGAGAGTATGTGGGTAGTGAGTATGAGTGGTTCCTGGGATAGAATTCCTTCCTTGTGACTGTGTGTTTTCCTTGTAAACTCAGCCTAGACTAGGATTCCTTTCCTTGGGGTGGAGCTTAGTCCCAGATCGGGGGTGACCTACTGCTGAGCTTGATGAGCAACGCGATCTAAGTCTGGGAGGTTCGTGGAAGGCCTGCACGTGGTTGGTGGAATTACCAACGTTTCAAAGATAAGTACCGGACTATGTTTTAATTATGTTTTGCATGTCTATGTATTTATATTTATCATGTATTCTGCTGTGCATATGAATTAATGTTAATTCCATGGATTATTTATGTCAGTAGTGACTTTGTGCTAAATCTGAGTTTAAATGTGTTTAACCTGTTTTAAATGCATGATATATATATATTCCGGAATGGGAGTGTTACAACTTACAAGTAACAAAAGAGGTGTTATAGTTTGGTATCAGAGCCAAGGTTTCGACGCTGAGCCTAGATGGGCCAGTTGAGTGTGCTTTGGACTGAGGGTTTAAGGAGAAATTGTGTCTGGAGGACCAATTTCGAACCTTTGAGTACTCCTAAGTGTCAAGGAGATTACTTGACTACGTTACAAAGCTCATGAGGTGTAGCGGTATTATAAAACTGCAGTTGCTGTGGTATATGGCCACAGAGAGAGAGAGCTCAATGCATGAAGTGTTGGAGCCGTCAGATCTATTCGGCGGAAAGGAGAACCCTCGTGACCATCAGATCTAGAAAACATGCGCAGGGTTTAAAAAAAAACCCTTTGGAGTTGCACAGGAACGCAGAAATTGCGATACGCAAAACCCTGAATTTGTTGGGACCGTCCATCGGGGGGAACACGTGGCTGTCGGACGACATTTTGACACCTGAGAAACCAAAAGGGAAGAACCTTGTGTTCGCTAGTCGCGAAATAGAGAAACCTGAAATTAGAAATTTTGAAACAATCTAAACCGTAGATCGTAAGATGGGAACTTGACCATTGGATCAAGTGGAGGGGTAGATAGTAATTTCATAAATTTGGCAAATAGAAGTCGAGATGTGAGGATGCACGAACTCCCGATGCCTGAAACCCCGAAACGACGAAAAGATCTGCGTCGTAGATCTAAGAGAAGTCTAACCATTGGATTTTTCTTGGAATGGACATGGGTGCATGGATGTGTACCACGTGCTAGTGAGTCGAGAAGACAGGTGAGAGTGGTGGAACCCGATGATGTCACCGAAGGTGACGTGGACTGAACATGCCATGCACCACCATGGTTAAGGGTGACAATTGTGCTGTGGGCCTGGAGAGTAAAGTAAATCAGAATTTCGGAAGTCGGGGGTTGGAAAGGAAAGAAAGTCTGGAAGACTCAAAGACTGAAACCCGAAGTCTCGAAAACTTTGGAGATGGAGAAACCATAGCATATTTTAAGGGCGACAGCTGTGCTGTGGGCCCGGAGAGTAAGGAAATCCAAATTTTTAGAATTCGGGGATTGTAGTGACAAGAAGTTGGGAGTCACTGCATCATGAACTTCTAGGTACCAAAGACCCAAAAAATTGAAAGCAAGTATGAGAGCCTCGTGGGCCGAGACCCCAAAACCCGAAGTCCCAAAGTCCCAAAATTTGTAGAGCTGACAGAGCTCATAAAACTTTGTGAAGTCAAAAAGTTTTCTCACTCACATTGGTTTATGATTATTGTGATTTTATTAAGGGTTTAAGGCATGAAAAACTTCGTTTGACTGCACGTTGTGTGTGCAGATTTCAACGAGTGTCAGGACAACCAAAAATTGATGTCGAGTATGGAATTGGAAGAAGTGTAGATTGCCTCCGAATCAGAGGACGAAAGAGAAGGAAGGGATGTCAACCTAGGAGTCGAAGGATCGAACTCCAATGGGCATGGAAGAGAATTAGATAAGGAAGGGCACATAATGAAAATCATTGAAGGATTGCAGAGAGATGCCCAGGCTCGTCGAGATGATAGCTGAAAGCTCATGAAAGTCAAGGATCGACAGGGTGAATTCAACTTAAAAATGTTGAAGATCCTGGAAAGAATTGAAAGGAAATTGGAGAAGGGGAGTGACTCAAGAAAGACAGAGAGTCACAGGACCCCTGAGAGGAAAAGAAGATCAAGAAGTGTCAGGACCCCTAAGAGGAGAAGAAGATCAAGGAGTGGTAGCAAACATAATTGTCGCTCCCCAAAGCATTCCAGTAGGGAGGCACGCAGTAGTTCAAGCCCGTCCCCTACCAGGAAACACCGAAAATCTGGAGTGGATGAATTGAAGGGGGATATGAACAAGATCAAGCCTCCAACATTTGATGGCAAACACAAAAAGGAGGAAGATGTCGAAACATGGTTGCTTGGCATGAATAAATATTTCCAACTACAGAATTATTCCGCTCATGCAGAAGGAAGGATTTGCGATGTACCAACTAAAAGGAAAAGCGTCCATGTGGTGGGATCAGTTTGTGCAAGTGCAACACATCAGAGAGAAATATATCACTTGGAAGGAGTTCAAGAGGTATTTCAAGAAGAAATACCTAACTAAAAGATACTATGATAGAAAGATGAAGGAGTTCTTCGAACTCAAGATAGGTAGCATGACCATTGATGAATACGAACAAAGTTTCTTGGAACTACTGAAGTATGTTTCGTTCATCAAAGATGAGGCTGTCAAGATTCAGAGATATTTGAGTGGACTTCCACCTTCTATTGGTGGAAAGATTTAGTATGATGATCCTAAGACCATGGAAGAAACAATAAGAAGGGAAAAATTCTTATATGAACAACAAAGAGAAAAGCCTCCTTTTCGGAAGACTTGGGATGACCAAAGGAAGTTTAAGAAGGAACAGAGGCAGAAGGGAAACAAGCCTCCCTTTTTCAGAAATAGTCCTCAGGGACAACCATCCTTTAGAGAGCCCAGGAAGGCTGAAGTGGGTGAACAAATGCCCAGACCGCCACCTATGGAGTGTTGGGGCTGTAAAGGAAACCATAGGTACCGAGATTGCCCTTATAGAAAATTTAAAGCAAGAACCATCCACAATGTTCAGTAAGATGAAACAGTGGAGGATATGGGCAGTAGGATTCCAAGGATCTATGCAGCCCTAGACAAAAAACAAGCATAATTTCAATCGCACATGATTAAAGTGGAGGTATGATCAACAACTGACCATTTATTATTTTAGTTGATTCCGGGGCTAGCCATAGTTATGTAGATCCTAGGGTGGTGGAAAGTTTGCATTTATTAAGAAGAAAACATGAAAAGTCTTGGTTAGTGCAGTTGGCTATAGGAACCAAGAGGAAGGTCACTGAGTTGATTAAGTCATGTTCCATAGACATGGGTGGATTGAGCACTAAGGATGAATTGAATATTTTGCCTTTAGGCTCTTATGACTGATTAATTGGGATGGACTGGTTGGACCAACACCATGCCCTTGTGGACTGTCGTAATAAGAGGTTTACATGCCTGGATGAGGAGGGAAATTGAAAAACAATCCAAGGAATTCCCAGAGCTATGACTGTTAGAGAAATCTCAACCATGAAGCTGAAGAAGTGTTATAGGAAAGGTTGTCAATTATTTGCAGCTCGTGTAGAAGAAGCATCCAGGGATGGAGTCTCAAAGATTGAAGACCATGAGGTAATCACAGAGTTCAAGGACATATTTCAGGAGGTACCTGGACTACTTCGAAGAGAGAGATCGATTTTTCTATAAATTTGATTCCTGGAGCAGCTCCAGTTTCGAAAGATCCTTATAGAATGAGTACGCCAGAGTTGAAAGAGTTACAATTTCAGCTCGAAGAGCTTCTAAAGAAGGGGTACATTCACCCAAGTGTGTCACCTTGGGGTGCCCTGGTACTGTTCATGAAGAAGAAGGATGGGACGTTGAGGTTGTGCATTGATTTACGACAGTTGAATAAGGTAACTGTCAAGAACAAGTATCTTCTCTCGAGGTTCGATGATCTTTTTGATCAATTGAAGGGTGTGAAAATATTTTTGAAGATAGATCTAAGATCAGGATATCACCAGGTAAGAATAAAGGATGAGGATATCAACAAGACCACCTTTAGAACAAGGTACGGTCATTACGAGTTCACAGTGGTGTTGTTTGGACTGTCAAACGCACCTGTTGTTTTTATGTGCTTGATGAATGGTGTATTCAGGAACTATTTAGACAAGTTTGTCATAGTCTTCCTAGATGACATATTGGTGTATTCCAAGTCAGAGGAAGAACATAAAAAACACCTAAGGATGGTGCTGCAAGTGTTGAGAGAACACTAGCTGTATGCCAAGTTGAGAAAATGATCATTTTATCAAAGACAGATCCATTACTTTGGACATATTATTTCAGAAGAAGGGATCGTTGTGGATCTTGAGAAGGTTGAGGCCATCCGAGAATGGTCAGTGCCAAGGAATGTGACAGAAGTTAGATCCTTTATGGGTATGGATGGCTATTATAGAAGGTTTATCTTAGGGTTCTAAGGGATAAATCACCTTATCACTTCCTTGCAAAGGAAGGATAAAAAGTTTCAGTGGACTGAAGAGTGTGAAGAGAGTTTCCAACAATTGAAGCAACTGTTAACCAGTGCTCCAATCTTGAGAATTGCAGATCCAAATATGGATTTTGTGGTGTGCACAGATGCATGTAAGGAAGGGTTGGGAGGAGTTCTCAGCCAAGATGGATTTGTAATCTGTTATGAGTCCAGGAAATTGAAAGAGTATGAAAATAATTATGCCACTCACGATTTGGAGTTGGCAGAAATCGTCCACGCTATGAGGAAATGGAGACATTACCTCATGGGAAGAAGATTTGAATTGAGAACAGACTGCCACGGTCTAAAATATTTGTTTTATCAGCCAACATTAAATTCTAGACAAAGCAGGTGGCTGGAATTTCTGTGTGAATACGACTTTGATATAAAGCATATCAAAGGGAAGGGAAACAAGGTGGCTGATGCAATCAACATAAAATTGCATGAATTACATGCTACAACCATTAGCATGTACATGATTGATATTAAGGATAGAATTTGGAAGTTGCAAATGCAGATTTGTAGTACAGATATTTGGTAGCAAAGCTACAACAGAGTGAAAGGCCACAAAAAGAGGAAAGTTACACCTTGGGAGCTGATGGAATACTTTTGTAAAAAAACATAGTGTATATGCCCAATGTCTAGGATTTTAAAGTTGCTATTCTAAGAGAAATGCATAACGTGACTTATGTTGGACACCCTAGATATCAAAAGACTATGGAAGTAGTCAAAATCCATTACTTTTGGCCGAGTATGAAGAGAGAGATCGTTGAATACATCACCAGATGTATGGAGTGCCAGAAAGTTAAGGTTGAGCATAGGCACCCAACATGGTTGCTGCAGCCTTTACCCATTCCTGAGTGGAAGTGGGAAGTGGTGACGATGGATTTTATTACAAGATTGCCCAGAATGAACAAGCTGAATGATTCGATCATGGTGGTGGTGGACAAGCTTACAAAATTTGCCCATTTTATTCCACTAAAAACTACTCACAAAATAGTTTCTTAAGGGGAGTGGCATGTTTGCACGGAATTCCTAAGATGATTGTGTCTGATAGGGACCCAAAATTCACCTCGAATTTCTGGTAAGGACTGTTCAAGGATTCAGAACGAATCTGAACTTTAGTACAAAGTATCATCCTGAGTCTGATGGATAGACAAAGAGGGTGAACAGAGTAATAGAGGACATGCTGAGAATGTACGTGATGGACAAACCATCAAGATGGGAAGACTACCTGTATTTGGTAGAATTCACCTACAATAATGGGTATCATGCATCATTGAAGATGAGCCCATTTGAAGCACTTTATGGAAGAAAGTGCATCACTCCAGTGAGATGGGATAATCTAGCTGACAGAGCAGTAGTTGGGCCAGAGTTGCTCAAAGAGATGGAAGACCAAATGATAAGAATTAAACAGAATTTGAAATCTACCCAGGAMAGGCAGAAAATTTATGTTGATAAGAACAAAACCCACAGAAAATTCAAAGTGGGTGATCATGTTTTCCTGAAAGTGAAAACTAACAGGAGTTCCCTGAAGCTGGGAAGTTGCACCAAGTTGGCAGCAAGATACTGTGGGCCTTTCTAAATCCTGGAAGGGATTGGGCCAGTTGCATACATGCTTGCATTAACTGCATCTATGACTGTACATAATGTGTTTCATGTTTCACTGCTTAAGAAATATATACCTGATGTTAATCATGTCATCGATTGGAATGTGATTCAGGTCRAACCAGAAGGTGTCCTGCAAGTGCATCCTGTGCGCATATTGGACAGGAAAAGAAARCAGCTCCGGAATCGAGCCATAGAACTTGTAAAGGTCCAGTGGACCTGGTACGGTCCTGAGGACGCAACATGKGAACATGAAGATGTTATGCARGTAGAGTACCCACATMTTTTTGGAAATTTTGAAAATCTTGCAGATGTAGTGTAAAGTTTCACTGAGGACAGTGCAAAAATAAGGGATGGGGAATGTATTGTCCCCAAGGCCGAGCCMTTTTGTAAATMTGGTTTATGAAATGAATTGTAAATATGTTTTATAGGCTGGTGAGCCAAGTTTATATAAGCTAGTGAGCTTATGTGATTGTTAGGCCAGAGAGCCTGAGTGTTGAAGGCCAAGAGCCTGATTTTGTWCATGTATCTATCCAGAACATTAATAAAAATATAAACACCATCATGTGGAGGCCGACCGTGATGAATGAGTGATGGGGGACTAAGATTCCATAGAGTGGGMAAGGGATTAGGGGCTAGAAGGTGGGAAAAGGGGCTAAGTCTTGAGCCTAGGGACTTAAGTCCTTGGGGAATAATATTTTAATATTATTCTGAAGGACATGTGAATATTATGTTTTTACCCTAAGTTCTTTTGGATTGACATGTGACTTCCAAATGGTGGAAGGAACGCATGCTAATGGAACACATGCAGTTTCATGGGTGACAAGTGTCAACCCAGGTGCATGCAAATAAAACGGTTGAGATGAGCCATGATGGGGGTTCCTCCACCATTTCGACCCTCGATTTCCTGAGCATGAACCAGTCCGACCTCTGTAAGAGATACCCTGTACACCCTCTGAACCAGAAGTCAGTGTGTTGATCTCAGGATAGCTTGTGTTGATTTTTGGAAAGTCAATGCATCCTTAGTCTGAGCAGATCGAGCCTGTGCATGGAGTCTCTGTCCCAAAGCCCTAACCGTGATACCCTCTTGTCATTGCAGAGCATATTTGGAAAGCCCATGTCTATTTTCCCCATTGGTTGTTGTGGCCACGCAGTGCTGGACTGCGTGTGGCTTGTTGGCCAGTTTGTACAACACTCTCTCCAGGTGAGAGAGGTGATTGAAGTTGGAAGAACAGGTTGCTTGGCCTCTGAGCGAATCTCTCCAAGTGAGAGGGTGCATAGAGGAAAGGAGAGTACTCCTGGAAGGAACCCTGTAGCTTCCACAGAGCTCGGAGAATTCCGGTTTGTTCTGTTGCTGAAACCCAAGGCAAGGGAGGTTAGCAGCCGAAGGATTGTCTAGGTGACAAAGAAGGTGTATACTCCTGGGGTGGAACAAGCATGTGGGGAAGGAGAGTATGTGGGCAGTGAGTATGAGTGGTTACTAGGAGAGAATTCCTTCCTTGTGACTGTGTGTTTTCCCTGTAACCTCAGCCTAGCCTAGGATTCATTGCCTTGGGGTGGAGCTTAGTCCCAGCTCGGGGGTGACCTATTGTTGAGCTTTATGATCAGCGCGGTCTAAGGCTGGGAGGTTCGTGGAAGGCCTGCACGTGGTTGGTGGAATTACCACCGTTTCAAAGATAAGTACCAGACTATGTTTTAATTATGTTTTGCATGTCTGTGTATTTATATTTATCATGTATTATGCTGTGCATATGAATTAATGTTAATTCCATGGATTATTTATCAGTAACTTTGTGTTGACTCTGAGTTTAAATGTGTTTAACATGTTTTAAATGCATGAGTATTGTTATTCCGTGAAGTAGCAATTGTGGGCCCGAAATGGGAGTGTTACAGCTTACAAGTAACAAAAGAGGTGTTACAGTTTGGTATCAGAGCGTTACAGCTTACAAGTAACCAAAGAGGTGTTACAAAAGGTGTTTAAACTTAAATTCATCGTGGGTTGACGATGGAGGCATGGGTGGTAATGTGGTCTATTGGAGATTTCAAAATGTTTTTGTCTAATCGATGCATGTGGTAGAAACTAATGCGAGATTAGGCATTAACTATTTCCTTAAATGTCCAAAATATGATCATATCTAATGTTGCAAATGTCCCATCGTTCTGCTCTTTCAGTTGGTGGATCGAGGGTCGGGATTGTGTTGTGAACATTTTCGTTGATATCCTCCTACAAAATATCCGACGTCGATTGATATTTCCATACAAAGTTGACGTGGCAAAGCTGACTAGGAGGTGTGACTAGGACCTAACGAACCAAAAAATGACTCGAGATAAAATTAGGTCGTACAATCCTTTTACGCGGTAAAGACATGTGACATTCAAGACTAGTGGCTTCATTCATTCGTGTCAGTCAGAGTCGAGACTTTATTTAAGCCATACATTTCTAAAACCCATACCTAAATTTCCGATGCCCGAAAGTGTCAAGGATCGACGATCAACAATAGACCTACCTAGGTGCTCTCGGATTGGCTTCCTCGAAAAAGTTTTGATGCCAAAAATGCATCGAAGATCAGTGATCGAAGATTACTTTATCACAATTGAAATGTTTGTTGTGATCCTTCTGGATTTTTCCTAATCCCGATAAAGTGAATTGGGCATCGACTATCGAGGATTTCTTTACATCCTTTGCTAAGTTCTGTCTTCCTCGTATTTTACCGATGTCGAAAGGGATCGACTATCTCTCGAGCCTTTAGGTGAATTACTTACACAAAATAGAACCGCCTTCTGTCGATGTCGATGAGGATCGACACTTGACAACTATTGTTCTTTATGGTTCCTTTACGTACTTGAATTCTTTCCGACGTAGAACCTGAGCGTGTTAGGTGCAGTGTTCAGCTGTCGATTCTTAATTCAGGCGTTAAAGTTTTTTTTAGACATGAGGTTTCATAAGTTCAAAAAAAATTGAATAGGTGATAAGAGTCATGAAAACAAAAAAAGATAAAACATTTCCCAAAATGAATTCAAGTCAAATAGTGCAGAAAACAAGTGGTGCCCAAAAAGTGACAAAATTTGATAAGGATTTTTAGGGTGTGTTGAGTTCTCAACAACGCTCTACCCACAACCCTAATGCTAGAGCTTCCCAGAACTACTATATTGTCAAGGATCTGGGTCAAACCCCTTGTGCGATGTTAGCTTTGGAGGTACTCCTGATGTGTTTTTCATAGAGGAATGCCTTGTTGTTTGCATTAGGAGCTCTAGACTCATGTAGCTCTAAGGTTATCAATTTTGACGTTACGAATGTTCAACCTCGCTTACCTTACCACATGGCCTTCCAAATCCATGTGTATTAATCAAATTATACCATCAAACATACTGTTATTGATGAAGGTGATGCAACATGCGTGATGTCCATAACCTATTGGAAAGCCATCAAATCTCCAACCCTCTCTCAATATCCAACCATGTTGACCCCATTTGATGGTTGTTATTTCTGTCCCCACGATATTCTTCCTACCTTTTCATTCCAGTTAGGTGGAAAGACATTGGAGGTGGATGTCGAGGTGGTTGATGCACCCCTTGACTATAACTTATTACTAGGGCATAATTGGACTTATGCTATGATGACAGTCACATCGTCTATTTTCCATACTTTATGTTTTCCTCACGAAGGGAAAATCATGATCACAGGGAATATCTTCTATCCCTGTGATCGAAAATTCTCAACCGACAACTGAGGATATTGGTGTTGGAATGTATTCCTCCCTTATTGGTACCTTTGATGGTGTGGCACCAATTCATCACATTTACGCCATGTCCAGTAGGTCTACTTTGTCAATGAGGTCCATTCCTTTCTTCACTTCGTATTTTAATGATCATTGGACCCTACCTTCCCCAACCATGTCTTGTGAAGGTTATTCACATATTGGTATGGAAATGCCACTATCAATGACAAACATAGCATATCGGGTTGTTCTTGACTCTTCTTCCAAGCCAGACCCTATCTCCTCGCAGATGGACGAGGAGGATCCTGTTCTTAAGCCCGTATGGGCCACGTCATCATATTGCTCACATTATTGTCTCAATGATACTTTACCTTCAGATGAAGCTATCTTAGAGGCCATGCATGGTTCTGATAGGCCATGGGATGATATGCATCATCATTCTTACTTCCTCCAAGATCTTGTTAGGATCGAACAAGACGATTTCAAATCTAACTTGAGTGAGATAGTCGATCACACCATAGTTCGAGTTGACACACGTCATTTATGCCGAGGGAAACATCGCAAATATTTCTCATACCATCACGATCGACATCTCTTGCATTCCTGGTAAAATTGAAAATGTATATATCGATATAGATTGTTTTCTTGAAGAAATTCAAATATACACCGATCTCTTCATAGAATTCCATGATGTATTTGCTTGGTCATATGAAGAGATGCCAGGAATCGACCCTTGTATTGTCGAACATGAGATTAAAACCTACCCAGATGTTAAACCCATTCGACAAAGACTTAGAGTTGTTAATCCTAGGAAGCCCCCTGCTATTAAGGCAGGGGTGGAAAAACTGCTTAATGTTGGCTTTATCTACCTGGTTCCCTTGATTGAATGGGTATCCAATCCCATTCCTCTGAATAAGAAGAAAGGAACCATCCGTGTGTGTATGGATTTTCGAGACTTGAATAAGGCCTGTCCTAAAGACAACTTCTCGACACCTTTCATTGATCAGATTCTCGATGAATGTGCGGGAAGCGATTTTTTTTCTTTTATGGACATACTTTCAGGATACAACTAAATTCATATTAAACCCAAGGATCAACATAAGACGGAATTTATTTGTCCTTGGGGTACTTTCCCATACCGAAAAATGACTTTCGGCCTTAAAAATGTCAGAGCAACCTTCCAACGAGCCATGACCTTCACTTTTCACAATCTCAATCATATATTCGAAGCTTACCTTGATGATATCACTACTCACTCTCATAAGAGAGTGGATCACTCTACCCACCTTCAACTAGTTTTTGAGAGATGTCACTATTATTGCATCCGTTTAAACCCTCATAAGAGCATATTTTGTGTTAGGTCAGGTCATCTTTTAGGATTCTTAGTTTCTAAGACTTGGATCATGGTGGATCCTTTAAAGGTTGAGGCAATACTTTGATTGCCTCCCCCCACACCATTCGTCAGTTTCAAGGTTTACAGGGGAAAGATAACTTATTATGTCGGTTTATAGTAAACTATGCCAATATTACTAAGGGTTTCATGCTTCTCTTGAAGGACACTCCGTTTATATGGGATGAGCGAGCCTAGGAATCCTTTGATGCTCTTAAGAAATCCTTGGAATCGACACCTCTGTTGAAGCCTTCAGACTACAACAAATATTACTTACTTTATATCGTCACGTTCAAAGGGATGGTTGGTATGGTTTTAGTTCAGGAGGATGATAAGTTCCAAGAGCATGTCGTCTACTACCTTAGTCAAAATTTAGTTGGTCTTGAACTCAAGTACTCTCATGTTGAGAAGCTAGCTTTGGATGTCGTACATGCGGTTCAAAGATTGCAACACTATATATTGCTTTGAAAAACTACCATAGTTGTTGATGTCAATCCATTTCAATATGTCCTTACTAGGCATATCATAGGGGGGAAATACAATAAATGGATTGTCATTTTGCAAGAGTTTGACCTCGATTTTGCTTCGATAAAATCCAAGAAATTGCTAGTTTTTGCTGAGTTAATATTGAACTTCCCTTGATTTGATGAGGATGCCATTCATGTTGATTCATCCGCAGATGAACACATTTTCCTTATCTCGTATTTGGACCCCTAGTATGGAGACATTTTGATATATCTTCAAACCTTGAAGTTCTCTCAACATCTATTGAGAGACGATTGACAACGTATACGGTATCAGGCTAAAAACTACCTTATCATTGGCAACACTTTGTATCGTCAAGGCATAGATGATATCTTGCATCGTTTCTTGACTCACGAAGAGGCCGAGTCGGTTCTTAATGACTATCACAATGGGGCTTGTGGTGGTCATCTATCTGGGCTTGCAAAAACCCAAAAAATATTGCGAGTTGATTATTTTTGGCCATCTATTTTTAAAGATTGTGTCGAAGCAGTCAAGAAGTGTCACCCTTTCTAGGTGTTCACATGGAAAATGCTCTCACATCCAGCCCCTCTTTATTACTTTTGGCCATCTATTTTTAAAGATTGTGTCGAAGCAGTCAAGAAGTGTCACCCTTTCTAGGTGTTCACATGGAAAATGCTCTCACATCCAGCCCCTCTTTAACCTGTCATCACCATTGGTCCCTTCACCAAGTGGGGGGTGGATTTTTTAAATTGAAACCTAGCTTCGGCTGGGGGGAATCAACATATTATCATGGTCGTAGACTACTTTACTAAATGGGCAGAGGCCATGCCTATGATTAAATATGATGGTAAGACTATATATTTTTTTGTGTTCAATCAAATCATATTCTGGTACAGAATCCCGAGTGAGATTGTCACTGATCATGGAAGTCACTTTCATAATGAAATTATGAAATATATAGCATTGAAACTAGGGTTTAAACATGGTCATTCGTCCCCTTACTATCCCCAGTAAAATGGACAAGTAGAGGCTGTGAACAAGTCTCTCAAGACCATTTTGCAGAAAATTGTCAGCCATAGAAAATTTGACTGGCATTTAATGCTTTACCCAACACTTTGGGCATACCGAACCTCGGTTAAGACTTCCACCAATTTTTCTCCTTGTTAGTTAGTACACAGTGTGGAGTCGGTCCTTTCTATTGAATGTGAAATCCCTTCTCTTAGACTGGTAGTTAATCTCCTACTTGGCACTTCCGATCTCGAAGAATGCCTCGTACACCTAGAGAGCCTAGATGAGCAACATCGAGATGCCTCTATGGCTATCAAAGTGAATAAATGATGTGTCAAGATCCAATATTATAAGTTTGTCTATCCTCGATAGCATGCTGAGGGTGAATTGGTCCTCTTGTATGACTAAGCCAAAGAACTGCTGGAGGCAGACAAGATCAACCCCATGTGGCACATCCATATATCGTGCGACGTGTCTTAGAAAAAGGAGCCTATGAATTAGAATATTATGAAGAGAATATCTTGGATGAGCCTAGAAATGGGCTCTACTTGAAAATATATTACACTTGAGCCCCAATATTGGGTGTAATGCTTTGTATACTAGTGTATCTTAGTGTATATACATATTTTCCTTTGTGTCATCGGCTTGCTTATCGAGTTTTACCTTGGTTGGAAGATGTAAACAAAGTCTTTGGTTTACTTAGGATTCATAGATGGTTCCAGTCGTCATACACAAAACTTGGCTTTCATCGCTTGGGTTGTTTACTCACCCGAGGGTCAACTGGTGTCTTTAGGTGGCATTTATCTAGGGCCATCAACGAATAATGTGGATGAATATAACATTGTTATAGACATTTTATGTGACTCTATTTCACACGGTGTTAAGTATTTAGAGGTTCGCCTATAATCTCAGTTAGTAGTATGTCAGTTGAATGATAGTTACCATGTACGAGATCCTACTCTACTCTGACGATTCCTACGGGTACAACTTTTGGAACGACATTTTGATTTTATTACTTATAATCACATACCTAGGAGTTCTAATTATGTATCTGATGCATATGATAATTATGTTTTAGATTGGCATTTGTCACATAACTAAAGTAAAGAAAACACATTTATCAATGTACACATTGTAACATAAGTAAATATATATATATATATATTTCATCTCTCCAAAAATATGATTTCATAGTACAAAAATTGGGGCTCACACCCTCAAAATACATATACATATGGTCGATACAATGACCATGAAATCTATGCCTGTGGCACCGGATGTGTGTCATGATAGAATACTACAACATTTGTGAGATGTCGGAAGAGTCACACCCATGCACGGGGCACACCCACCACCCGTTGTTGCATTGCCTCTGACATATACTCTACTTGAACCATGGGTATTATGTGCATCAAACGAGACAAGTTTCCCTACACATTTTGAAGCAATCTCTTCGAGTCTCCTCCCACTAGCTCATCCCCCTGGTGCCTCTACTAGTGTCGTGGCAATCAATCTGGCCTTCGCAGACCCACATTTATGAAACCAAAAATTTTTGTTAAATACTTGACATCATCCAAAAATATTTGCGTTTTTTAATTTAAAAAATACACAAAAATGAAATATATATAAAAAAATTATACCTATATCACCATAGAGGGATCCTAGTGGCAATGGCATGTTTGGATATCCTCTGAAGTCGATCCTTGCATAAGGGTATTCATCTAGGTCTATCACATTTTGACACCACAAGAAGAAGAACTCATCGTTGTAGGGGGTCGATACCCTACCACCTCCCAACCACCTCATCACCTCGGTCTACCGTGACATGGATGGATCACATGATCTATGCAGAATGATCTCGATTCTAGGGCTCAATCCTGGAACCCACTCAAAGAAAAAACTACACAAGATAGATGTGAACACAAAGTTCCTCTTCCCACCTTGTTTGCAGTCTGTCAGCTAGCTCTTCATTTTATTCAGTAGTGAGGTGCACCAATCATACATTGTGTCTCGTAAGCACTCCATTGAGTAGAACATCAGTGGCCTTGATTTTTGGTGAAACGAGTTCAACCTCATGATCCGTGTGAGTACAATAATGACAATCTTCAGACTCAGGTTGTTGATCACTCTAATGGGGAGTTGAATCCCTACCTTTTCTGTGCCTGCAACACAGTGAGTGGCGATGTATTCCTCTATGTTCATGCCACTCCCAGCTCCCCAGGATTTGAGTTTCACCACCTCACCCCGACGTGACAATCATGTAAGAAAGTAGATATCCTCGACTTCAATTCTCAATGGTTTCCCATCGAGGTTGAAGGCCTATGTATCCAAATCCCAAAATTTCACCAACATTTGAAGCAGCCTCACTTGAGCCCTCATCCCTTTGAGAACCCAAAACTTGTAAAACACACATATTTTTAATGCTAATTGGGCCCCTAGATCTCTTTCCACTGCAACATCAACTTCCTCATGCTCTCTTTTACTCCATTCAAGTACCATCTTTCAAGAAAAATCCATTTTTTGAGTCAAACTTCTTTTAAAAACCAAGTTACGGATTTGTGCGTGAGATGCATTATACATAGTCGCGTATAGGGTTGCATATACATGGTCTTCTTTGATAACAGTCACATATAGGGCTGTGTATACGTGACCCGATGAACTACAGCCTGCGTACACCCTAATTCCTAATTTGTTCCTTGAAAAAATAAAAAAAATGAGACCTAATTTAAAATTGTAATCCACTAGAAATGAAGAGGAGGGAAAGAGTACTTACTTGGTCCAAACGATTTTCAATTCCGCCGCTCGTAGCTCCCACAATCGACACTTGAAGTTCATGGGAAATGTGGTCCAAAAATGCATTATTTGAGTAAAAATGTGAAATGGTATGGTAAATTGGTTTTTTTTACTATTTATAGAAAAAATTTACCCACTTTACATAGTTTCTGCTAAATATTTTGGCCTAGTGGACTAATAGTGTAGTGGAAGGAGTTGGTTTTGGTGGTTTTATCCAGGAATTCTTGCGGTTTCTAGCATCATGTTGCCTGTTTGTGACTTTGGCAGGTATTATCTTTTACCAAGCATATAGGATAGGCTGTCACTCCATTTTGCACACTTGCATTATCCTATGATTGCAATTCATATTTCTTAGGTACTAACCCATTTTTTAGCAACACATAACCTTCTTTTTGCTACTAGAAGTGTCGTTAGTGAATGGTAGAGGCTTACCAAACATGGGTGCCCTAGTTAAAACCTTTGTGCCATTCGATGCCCATGCAAAGATTTTTTCCATAAGACCAGGAATCCCTTATAGTTGCAATATGACTTTGCATTTGAACCTCGTATTCTCATTCATAAGAATTATGACCTATACCTATGGGACTTCCATCGAGTATTGGTTAAGCTCTTTTCTAACTCTATTAAAAAGAGAAAAGATTGTCAAGTGAACTTGTCTCTTTCACACTCGTTAATTGGATTTGAAAGGACGTCTATTTGGTGTAATTTTAACCTGTTTTCAAACCAAGTAGACTAATTTCAAAAAAGGAATACTCTAGTCACTAGTGGCTAGAAGAGTTCTCCTAGGTATTGTTTTATAATTTTTCGGGCCTAGGGGACTAAATTTACGAAAAAAGACATTCTTTGGAGTTAAGTTGTAATTTCACCTCATTCTCTTGATTGCAATATTGAGCCTATTGTCAGTTCCCACTTTCTCGTTATAATCCTACTACCTCAGCATTTTGCATCATCAGCCAAGCAAAGCCTTGTTTATATCCTTTGCAGCTTGACACCTTGTACCCCAAGAGGAAACATTCCCCTGAGTGTCCATATCCTGCATGAACCTCCTTGCATTGAGCATAGGTATGTTCTACTGTTGGAACTATTTGCTTACTCGCGACACTCATTTCCTCTCTTATATCATAACATTCATTTGTCTATGAAAAAAAAGCAAAAAAAGACAGGCGGGAAAATAATATTATCTCATGTTGGCAGCAATTGTGTCCCATTTGAACATAGCACAAACTTTTGAGTCCATTTTTCATCCAAAGTTTGGGTTTAGCATGAACTTAGGAAGTTGATCTTGTTACTTAGAGTTTACTCCTCTGACTAGTTACTCTTCCAGTTCCTATGGAGATTTTTATTGGTGCCTCCTACATCACAGAGTTTCATTATCAAGTCTATGTTGTCAGAGTCCTCCATATGTATCATGCTCTTGTTCAAAGGATGTCTATAATCCAATGTCGGCCATTTCTTAGAACTCTTGACATTGCATGTCGGCCATACCCTCAATGTGTCTCAGAGTTACATGAAGTTGTAGTCCTACCATGCACCTTGGTCCTACTTTCATTATGGGTAGGTAACCTTGAACCCAACAATCAACATCTCCTCATTGATCACTGACTAGGGGGTTTCCCTTATGTTTGACGACAATAAATCTAGTCACACATTGGGATTCATGTAGTGTCTTGGATTCCATTAGCCTTATTGGTGGTTTCCTCACCTTTGTCAACAATTTTTCTTATTTGCTACTATTTAGAAGGTCTCTTTCATGCACTACTTGCATTTGGTGTAAGAGAGAGACGCACAGGGTCGTTTGTTCATGAACATAATATTTGTCTGAGTTCCTACAAATCATCAAGCTATTTATTTGTACCTTGTGTTGAATGATGAGATATGCCTTAATGCTCTCCTTTAAATGGGTCTCCTTCCATCGACTTCAGCTCATCTATTCTGGAAACGAGGCCTAGAGTCCTATGAGTACCTAGAGGCTTGTAGTCATCAGTGGCAGGTTCTCTCACCATCGACAGTTGGGAATACATCAATGTCTCCTGATCGATGGATTATTCAAGTGTTCAACCTCAACACCTTTATTCACACTTGTAAGAATGTACTCAGTGCCTTGATACCTACTCACGTTTGTTAATGATATACCTTAATGATCGGTAATCAAACAAAGTCTCATTATGTTCGACCTCAACTCCTCTATTCACATGATGTATACTTGCACCTTTGGCGGATCATGTAGAAGAATTGAAGACATCAGTTTATAGTCACATCTTTCTTGAGTTGTTTCTATCATTCATTGGACCAATACCTATATGATTTCAATGATCATGGGAGATTAGATTGTACTCCATTGTATATATATATCTTCAAATTGATTTTGAGATTCATTTTCACTGGGACTTGTTCGTGACTGTGGCAATGGCATGTATCTACATTGTATTTCCTATTCATGGACATGAACAACTGTCTGGTATATTTCCACATGGATCTGTAATTCAAATTGGCAGCCATGTGTACAAAGTCATTATAGATTGTAATATTATTATGAGAAACTAGTTCATCCAACTGGGTCTCCATTACTCCACTTATGGGAATTATAATGTATTTCAACCATCATAGATACTCCTCTGACCTCACACATTAGGGAGAATATGTTATAGCAAGATTTTCCTCACCCCATGCAACTTCCTCATAAGGCCTTTTCCATTTCTCTATACAAACTTGAAGTCCCTTTTTGCAATTCCCAGAGCTCAAAATAATATTTTTCCACATATGCATGCCCTAACATCTATACAACATGTGTATATGCATATTGCACCATTACAGCCCATGTACATAGGGTTTTATGCCCAAAATTAAAAAATGGTGTCGGGTTTCCATGTCACATCACGAGATCCATGATCCTTGACCTTCCATATACTGGAAATGTTCTGACTTGGCCCTTCAATTCCATTTGAAGGATATAAATGGGATATATCCAAGTTGTGGAAGAAAGAGAAGAATTCAACTTTTGAGAGCAAATTTACTCTGGAGAAATTATTCACTTCATATTTAGTCTGCATCCCTTTGTCCTTTAAATTATGAACACATTGTTCATCCCCCAAGATCTTCCCTCTTTGATGGAGAACCTCATTGTCTCTCTTATATGAGCTTGCCTTTGGTGGAGGATTGAAGTGGTGGAGGCCCAGATGGAAGGGACTTAGTTTCTCGGTTCTGAGATGTGCCGACATGAAAGTTTATCACTCATACACTTGTGTTGATCATATTTTAATAGAAATACTCTTTTCTCGTCCAATTAATGTCTTGCAAATATTTGAATTATTATTCCATGGGCATATTTGTTATGAATATTGATGGATTATGCTATTATATGTGCTAACGTTATATATTATCACCATATTCTTACATATCTTGGTTGTTGAGGACAAGTTTTAGGGATATAACTTTGAGTCGAGTGCTCAATGGTGGAATTCATCGAACGTCCAAACGAGGTAGGCTCTTTATCTTGTCTTGTTATAATTTACATTTATATAGCATACTTGAGATTAGAGTCGATTTCTGCAGTCATTTCCGTCTGTTGTGGTTTACCCCTTGCCATAGAGTGATTTTACTCGTAACAATTGTCCTCCAAAAACAAGAATCACGGCATATGTCATGTATAACTGCACTGATCCTCCTATATTTTCACCCCAATATCTTGATAAAAGCATACCATATTTTTCAGTTACATCGACTACTACCAAATCCATAAGAATACTTTTGACTGGAATTTGGGCAAGATTTACAACTAAATCCTTTATCATACCCATATACTTAACTTTCCTAGAATCAAAAGAGTATAAGTCTTAATAAGATCTGGTAATTTCCAAGACTAGATTTTCCATTATTATTTTTTGCATCAAATTGTGTGAAGCCCCTGAATATAGCATACAATTATGTAATAAATGATTGAGACTAAGGCTTCGTTTCCTTTGTTCTATGCCAAAACCTTTTTCGGTGGATTTGAAGTAGCAATTTTATCTCTTGGCCTTAAGTCGTATTTATTATGAAGTTCAGCCAATAACGAATCAATGAGATATTTGTATTGAGAGGTAGGCTCATCAAAGTTATTGATATTATTTTCATCAAGTAATGGTTCAGAAGCTAAAGATTGTTCATAGTCTTATTGAGCCAAATGAGGTTCGCTATCATCATTGCTAAAATTGTTTATTTCCTCATCTAATTCATCATACTCTTGAAATTCATCTCCCTGTATAAAATTCTATGTTTTAAAAGGAGCTTGAATTTTTTGTTCTACATTCTTAATTTGCCTCTGTTGAATTTGAGGATTTGTATTGAGGTTTGTTATAAACTAATTTTGATTTCTAACTGTTGGACAACTGAGAGGGGGGGTGAATCAGTTGTCACTGTGCTTAAACAATTATGCTTCTTTTAAAATATTTACAAGGCACTCAATGATGATCACAATAATGCAGGGAAATAAACAATGGCACATTCAGAATCAATCACATATATGAGAAACACAGAGACAAATATTTCCCAAGGAAACCCATACAGGGTAAAAACCTCTTCTTCTTTATATGATAAGTATTATTTACATTCTTTACATTATCATACATATGAGCACCAACTCATTGTGAGGCTGCAACCTCTGTTTTGCAAGCTACAACTTGTTGAGAGTACCAACTCTCTGTTTTTCTCTAGCACCCACTAGAAGGAAGCACCAACTCCTTGGTTTCTCTAGCACCAACTAGAAGGAAGCACCAACTCTCTGAGTTCAAGCACCCACTTGAACCTTTGAGGACAATAGTCCTCCCTAGCTCCTCCCTACCACCCTGTTTTATAAATCTTTGCTACTGAAACACATTACAGTGATATAATGTTCAACAATGGCTTACCAGACTCATCATTGTTCTGCTATATTTTGTTGCTCTGTCTGCCTCACTGCCTTCCTGCACACATGACTTGCGATGTCTGTTCTTCTACTTTTATGCTCTATGTGCCATGTCCATTCACTGCACAGTTCCTCTTTTGTTCAATTTAGTTGTTGCACTATGATCTTTCTTCATGCATGAATCACCTTCAACAACGACAATCACAACTACACCAACAATAACTCCATCTCTTCTCTGTATTGTATATATATAGCTTCTGTGCATATTGTGCATGCAATATTTTCCATTCCTCTGCATGATCATACCGCGTCAATCTCCTCCACATCTCAAGTTCTCTGAGTGATCATCATCGCGACTCTTTAGCTTCTCTGGCAGTTCTTCCACTCATTCAACATCACTGTATGTTATGCTGATATTCCTCAGCCTCTCTGGTAGTTGAGACTCTTCATCTTCTCTGTGACAGATGAGCTCACCTTCTTTGTTCCAGTTACAAGCTTCAATGTTCATCCATCTTTCAATCGCCTCCACGAGCATCTTCATCCCTCTTGAATATTCCCAGAGACTCTTCATCTCCTTTGTCAATCACCCCAAAGTGTCTTTGAGTTCTCTGGCAGAAACCATCAGTGGTTTCTAGAAGTTATACTGTGACGTGCAACAATAGCCCTCTGATCTCCTTCAGTTTCATCTGCACCATTGGATTATCTCTAAAGGATATTGTCGTGATTTAAGCATTTCTCACTTTCGAAATTCGGAGATTCTGTAATGAGGCATCTTGACTCTTCATGTTGCGAGCTCCAAAAAGGAACTTGGCTTCTCTATCTCCCTCCTCTACGTGACCACTGTCTGCGCTAAAAGGCGTTGCAAACTCATGATATTCATCAACCCTGATCGATGGTCCATGATCTTGATGAATCAATGGTCCAGATATTTTCGCAATCTCGCATCTCGCTATTCCTTATATGGAGGCTCTCGTCACTCCGAGTTGCGATAAGAAAAACTCCGAGATGGAGCTCAGATCGACGGTCCACGTTCTAGATGATTTGACGGTCCTGATATTTTCATGATCTCACATCTCATGGTTCCTTAGATGGAGGCTCTCGTCACTCGAAGTCATGATAGGAGAAACTCTGAGATGGATCTCAGATCGACGGTCCACGTTCTAGGTGATCTGACGGTCCTGATCTTTTCGCGATCTCGCATCTAGCGGTTCCTTAGATGGAGGCTCTCGTCACTCGAAGTCGCGATAGGTGAAACTCTGAGATGGAGCTCAGATTGACATGCTCTGATCTTCTGCCACGCGTCCCTCTTGGATCAACGGTCAAGATTTTATCGAGACTTTGCAACTCCACGAGCCTTCGTTGTGCCTGATCAACGGTCCATATTTGGCATCGATCTAACGGTTGAGATTATTTCACGATTTCTCATATCGTGAATTCGAGAAGTAAGGGAACCTCGTTCCTTTGAATTTCCAGTCAACGACATGACAATCTTCCGCCATGCGTCCTCTTGATCAATGGTCCACGACTGTCCCCGATGGATGGCCAGGATTCCTTCACAGTTTTGGGGAGTTGGATGACTCTTGGACTTATCCGCCTTGCAGCTTCACCATATCTAATGGTTATTGAGCCTTCGTAGATACCCCAGATCCTACGGCTCAGATATTCTCGTGATTTCGCCACTTCGTGATTTCGCTACTTCATGATTTCATCCACCTTTGTGATTTCGCCTCTTTGTGATTTCGTCCACCTTGCGATTTCGTCACTTCACGATTTTTCCACTTCAGTAGTGAAGTGTTTCGACACTTCAACTCCCGGTATCCGAAATTCTAAAATGGAGTTTACTCTTCCATTATCATTGTGCTGTTGATCATGCTGATCTTTTCCATCGCTGTTCTTGCCATCAATGACAAGGTTACTCCCAACTATAAACCTTCCAACACTAACATAGGGGCCAGGTTTGGCTTTCTGCATTTCCATCCTGGATATTTTATTTGACAAATATTTAATGATTTTAGACGTCTTCTCCATCTTCTCCTCTTGTGTGTTTCTCTCAGAACCAGAGGGTCCTCCTTGTTCTCTAAACCTTCTAGGTTCCCTAATTCCCACTTCAACCTTTGTTTTTAGTTTTCCTGATACCATCATATTAAATTCGATTTCAAGAGCATCGTCTTGCATCTCGTCTAGTGTTGCAGCTCTTCTTTCCCTTAAAAGTAACGCAAAGTCAGAATCAAATGCCCCTACAAAAGTAACTTTAGCAGTTGGTTGGGAAGGCTTAACCTCGACTGAGATCTTGCTATACAATTTATTAAATTTTTGGATAAATTCAAAAACTATTTCAGAGGATTTCTTCCTTAAAGAACCAAATTCAATCAGATAATATAAGTGATATTTTTTATCACCCAATTGTCTCAAAAATGTGGCTTCTAAATCATCATATGTTGCTATGGAATCTGTCGGAAGTCCCCTAAACCAAGTTCTGACTTGACACTCAAAATTTTGTACAAACAGTCTCATGTAAACATCTTCATGTTCAATTACAAGTATATCACCAAATTGATAAAAAAAATTGTGTCCTGTGGCTGTTAAATCTCCTTCTCCCATAAATTTTGGTAAGATTTCCATATAATTATCAGGTAAATCATGCATATTTGTAGGAAGGGATAATGTATCATATCTAGCAGCTACTTTTGAAAATATCCTTGGGGGAGGTGGTGATAGATTTAATTTTCCATTGCCTCCACCTCCACCACCACCTCCTACACCAACCATTGTTAGTTTAGGAGATGAAATATGAGGGCTATAATGAAGATTATCAAAGATTTTAAAAATTGTTGTACTAAGTCCTTGATTACTTTGGGAAGGTGATAGAGAAGACCTACTAGATAATCAAAAGGTGATGGATCTCGATATATAGATGAAAAATAAAAACCAAAAGGGAAATGAGAAATAGTACTTGGTATTTCAGACTGACCCGATGGAAAGATGGGAGAAGTGATAATATATGAACTTGAGTATAAAAGATGTTCTTCTAGATTTGTAGGGGTAGGAACCCTTATTTCAGGGATACTAAGGACAGGTCACATGTAGACAACGTTGGGTACTAAGGATGCTTCCTTAATATCGCTGGTAAAAATATCTATAGAAGAAAAAGGTGTTATCTGAAAAAATTTCTCCCTTTAGATCATATAATTTTACTTCAGGAATTTTAACCTCTAGATTTTCTAACTTAATTTCAGAATTAGAAGTTGAGGATTCTATAGAATGAGATTTAATATGATGTTTTTCTTTAGAATCAACTAAACTTATCTCTTCTACTGAAATCTTAACATTTACTTGAGTAACTTTTGGTTGATATATCTTACCTATTGATGCAGATGTCTACTTTAGATATCCTTTGGTTTTAAGTAGTTTCTCAGGATCTAAAATTGGCATAGTCTGCTTATCGTATGGGATTTTTCAGGTATTTTTTCATCTGAATGCCAACTTTTCCAAAATGGATTTACCTGGTGAAAAATCAAAATGAGCCTTTACCGTGTGCTTGATTCATGTTCACCCTCAAGATTCAAAGATAATCTTTGTTGTATTCCCAAGGAAAAATAATTTCGTTTCTCCATTCCCTGACAACGATGCCAAATATATGTTGTTCTTGAGATTTACTCTAGGCTCACAGAATAATGTCAAGCATCCAAAATTTAGAATATTTGTTTTTATAGTGCTTTTCTACCTTCAGTTTGAGATGAAACTTCAAATAATTTAATGATTTAGAAAACACTGAGGCAATGTCTCTTCCTTTGAGTTTTAGCAATATTAAAGAGATGAAAAGTAGAATTGTAGTAAACAAAATTGACAAACAAAGTAAGGTATCCAATGCTGATAAATATTTTCTTATTCGCAATAGAAGAAACATGGAAAGTATGTCTTGAGGATGAATTGAGATGAAGAGATCCACATAGATACATGTCTTGTTTTACTCACAATAATAACATAGGAAAAGTTGTAGTTGAACAGACTTCCAATTAAATGGGCCACAATAGATGTATTACTAAATTGTAATATTTCAATCATTAAGCACCATAGAGCGAAGAAAATGGATTATGATGAAGTAGCAACACACAAAAAGAACATAACTCAAAAAAATGAAATGTAGAATCTTTGTCTTTCCTGTATAATTTGTATTAAGACATATCACTTTTTACATTCGTCCAGAAGAAGCCCTGATTACATCTATAATTTGTTTATTTATACAAAATCATCTTAACCAAAACTGGTTAGAATTTCCACATTTATATCTCTAAAAATAGAATAAAATCTAAACTAAATAAATATTACAAATATTTTGAACATTTTTCCTTCTTCTGGTAACCCCCTTCGCTTGTTGGTGATTCATTGCTCCTTTATTCTCATGACGTGACATGTAAACCTGACACAATTTTTAATTTTGAGAAAAAAAACTCGAAGTACGGGGGCTCCAGTGGTGCAACCTACATATATGCATGATGTCTAACTGGTAGGGCACGCATATGTGGAAAAATATGATTTTTTAGCTCTGGGAAATACAAAAGGGGACTTCAAGTCTATATAGGGAAATGGAAAGGCCATCCAAGAAAGTTGCATGGGATGAGGAAAAAATTTCTATAACAGGTGCCCCCTAATGTGTGAGGTCAGAGGAGTATCTGCGATGGCTGAAATACATTATAATTCCCAGAAGTGGAGTAATGGAGACTCAGCTGGAAGAACTAGTTACTCATGATAATATTACAATCCATCATGACTTTGTACACATGGCTAACAATTTGAATTACATTGCAGATCCATATGGAAATATACCAAGTAGTTGTTCATGGCCATTAATAGGAAATACAAAGTATACAGATGCCATATGATGTCATAGTCACGAACAAGGCCCAATGGAAAACCAGTTTGAAAATCAATCTAAAGATATATGTATACAATGGAGTACAATCTGATCTCCCAATATCACTGAATTAATATGGGTACTGGTCCAATGGAAACAACTAAGGAAAGTTTCTACTATAAACTGATGCTCCATGTCTTCGACAATATCTGCCAAATGTGTAAGTCTAAAACATGTGAATAGAGGAGTTGACGTCGAACACAATGAGACTTTGTTTGATTACCAATCATTAAGGTATACCATAACAAACGCGAGACAAGCTATCGATCATGATAGTAGGTATCAAGGCATCGAGTACATTATTACAAGTGTGAATAAAGGTGTTGAGGTCAAACACTTGAATAATCCATCAATTGGGAGACATTGATGTATTCCCAACTGTCGATGGTGGGAGAACCTGCCACTGATGACTACAAGCCTCTAGGTACTCATATGACTCTAGGTCTCATTTCCAAAATAAATGAGTTGAAGTTGATGGAAGGAGACTCGGTGAAAGGAGATCATTAAGGCATCTCGCATCAGTTAACATGAGGTACAAATAAATAGCTTGATGATTTGTAGGAACTCAGACGAAGAGGATTTTCACAAACTAATGACCTTGTTCCTCTTTCACATGCACCAGATACAAGTAGTGCATGAAAAAGACCCTCTGAATAGCAGCCAATAAGGAAGACTACCGAAAAAGATGAGGAAACCACCAATAATGTTAATGGAATCCAAGACACTGCATGAATCCCAATGTGTGAATAGATTTCTTGTCATCGAACATAAGGAAAACCCCCCAGCCAACAACAAATAAGGAGATGACGACTGTTGGGTTCAAGGTTACCTACCTATAATGAAAGTAAGACCAAGGCGCATAGTAGGACTACAACTTCATGTAACTATGAGACACACTAAGGGTATGGCCAACATGCAAAGTCAAGAGTTCTAAGAAACGGTTGACACAGGCTTATAGACTTCCTTTGAACAAGAGCATGAGACATATGGAGGAATCTGGTAGCATAGACTTGATTATGAAACTTTGTGACACAGGAGGCATCAATCAAACTCTCCATAGGGACTGGAAGAATAACCAGTTGGAGGAGTAAACTCTAAGTAATGAGCTCAACTTCCTAAGGTCATGCTAAACCCAAACTTTGGATGACAAGTGGACTCAAAAGTTTTTTCTCTGTTCAAAGGCGACCCAACTGTTGTCGATATAAGATAATATTATTTTCCCGCCCGTTGTTTTTTGTTTTTTCATAGGAAAATGAATGCTCTGATACATAGGAGGAAATGAGTGGCATGAGTAAGCAACTAGATCCAAATAGTGGAACATACCTATGCTCAATCCAAGGAAGTGCATGAGGGGCATGGACACTCGGGGGAATGTTTCATCTTAGGGTGCAGGGTGTCAATATTCAAAGGATATAAACAAGGACCTGCTTGGATGGTGATGCAAATTGCTAAGGTAAGAGGCTTATAATGAGAAATCAAGAACCGTGAATAGGCTAAATATTGCAAGAAGGAGGATGAAATTCAATTACAACTTAACTCTAAAGAATGTCCTTTTTCATAAATTTAGTCCCCTAGGCCTGAGAAAGTATAAAACAATACCCAAGAGAACTATTCTAGCCAATGTTGACTAGAGTGTTCCTTTTTTGAAATTATTCTACTTGGTCCGACAAAGGGTTAAAATTACTCCAAATAGACATCCTTTCAATGCCATTTAATGAGTGTGAAAGAGACAAGTTCACTTGACAATCTTTTCACTTTTGAGAGAGTCAGAAAAGAGCTTAAACAAGACTCGTTGGGAGTCCCATAGGTGAAGGTCAGAATGCTTATGAGTAAGAATATGAGGTTTGAACACAAAGTCATATCAGAACTATAATGAACTCCCAGTCCTATGGAATAATCTCTGCATGGGAATCAAATGGCATAGAGGTTCTAACTAGGGCACCCATGTTTGGTAAGCCTCTACCACTCAATAACGACACTTCTAGTAGAAGTAAGAAGGTTTTGTGTCACTAATAAATGGGTTTGTACCTGAGGCATATGGATCACAGTCATAAGAAAATGTAAATATGCAAAATGGATTGAGAACCTATCATATATGCTAGGGACAAAATATACTTGCTGACGACATGAACAAGCAGTATGATGCTAGAAACCGCAAAAATCCCTGGACAAAACCACCAAAACCAACTCCTTCCACTGCATTATTAGTCCACTAGGTAAAAAAATAGCATAAACTATATAAAGTGGATAAAAATTTCTACTAATAGTAAAAATGAACAATTTTACCATACCATTTTGAGTTTTTTACCCACATAGTGCATTTTAGACCATTTTCCCCATGATCTTCAAGTGTTGATTATGGGAGCTACGATCAACATAATTGAGTTTTAGAGGGCACAATATGTGGATTAGGGTGTAAACGAGCTATAGTTTATCGGGTTGTGTATGTGGAGACATATATGCGGGAAAAGTAAAGCATGTCTGCGTATATGTGGCCCTACATGCGACTTTTAACACTGCAACCCGCGTACAAGTCTACAAACAAGTTTTTTAATGAATTTAACTCAAAAAATGATTTTCCTTTGGCAGGATGGTGCTTGAATGGAGAGAGAGGGAGCATGAGGAGGTGGATGCAACAGTGGAAAGAGATGCAAGGGGCCAACTAGATCTAAAAAGATGTGGCCTTTATAAATTTTGGGCTCTCAAAGGGTTGAGGGCTCAAGTGAGGTTACTCCAAATGATCGTAAACTATTGGGATCCAAAGACAAAGGCCTTAAATATTGATGGGAAACCATTGAGAATTGAAGTAGAGGACATATTTTTTCTCACAATATTGTCTCGTCGGGGCGAGGTGGTGAATCTCAAATCCCGGGGAGCTGGGGGTGGTATGAACATAGAGGATTAAATTGCCACCCACTGTATTGTAGGAACAGATAAAGTAGGGAGCCAACTCCCCATCGGGGAAATCAGAAAATTGAGTTTGAAGTTCATCATTCTTATCCTTACAAGGATCTCTGGGTTGGCCTCATTGCACTAGGATTCAAGGCCACTCATGTTCTACGCAGTGGAGTGTTTGTGACCCACAGTTTATGACTAGTGTACCACACTGTTGACTAACATGAAGAGTCATTTGACGTATTGCAAACATGGGAGAAAGAGAAAAATTGGTTTTGCATCCATCTTGTGCAGTTTTTTCTTTGAGCAGGTTCTAGGTTTGAGCCCTAGAGTGGAGATCATTCCACACGGACCGTGCGATCCATCCATGTCATGGTGGACCGATGTGATGAGGCAGTTAGGAGGTGGTAGGCTGCCAACCTCCTACAACAATGAGTTATTTTTCTGGTGGCGTCGAAGATGATATCCATTGACGACTACCCTTATGCTGGGATTGACTACAAAGGGGATCTAGATATGTCTCTGCCAACAGGCTCCGTCTACGGTGATATAGGTATGAATTTTTTTTGGATATTTCACTTTTTTGTGCTTTTCAAAAAAAATAAAAAATGCAAATATTTTTGTATGGTATCAAGTATTAAAAACTGTCTTTTCATGTAAATGTAGGTCTGCGATGACCAGATGGATTCCCATGATATCAACGGAGGAATTGGGGATATGAGAACGCGGGAGGAGATGCAGATAGAGTGCTACAAAATGTTTAGGGGAACCTATCTCGTTTGACGCATAGGATTCCTATGGTTCAGGTGGAGGATCTTCCTGAGGCTATGCAACGAAAGGTGGTGGGTGTGCCTCGTGTGTGGGTGCGACTCTTTCAACATCTCGCAAATGCCATACTATGCTATCTTGATAAACATCTGGTTACACATGCATAGATTCCATGGTCATATATATACCGTCCATATATGTATTTTGAGGGTGTGAGCCCCATTTTGTGATATGACACCATATTTTTGAAAAGATGAAATACAAGCATTGGTCCTCAACTTTACTTATATATGTTACAATGTGTACATTGATGAATTTGTTTTCTTTACTTTAGTTATGTGACAAATGGCAATCTAAAATATAATTAGCATATGCATCAGATACATAATTAGAACTTCTAGGTATGTGATTATAAGAAATAAAATCAAAGTATCGTTCCAAAATTTGTACCCGTAGGAATCATCGGAGTAGAGTAGGGTTTCGCACATGGTAACTTCCATTTAAATGGCATACGCCTAACTGGGATTCCAAGCAAACCTCTAAATATCGAACACCATGTGAAATGGCACCGCGTAAAATCTTTATAACAATGTTATACTCATCCACATTATTTTTTGATGGCTCCATAAAAATGCCACCCGAAGACACCAATTCACCCTTGAGAGAGTAAATGACGCACGTGACAAAAGCCATGTTCTGTTTATAATGACTGGCACCATCTATGAATCCTACGTAAACTAAATACTCCGTTGACATCTGCTAACCAAGCAAAAACCTAATAAGCAAGTCGGTGACACAAAGGAAAAGATATCTATACACTAAAATACACTAGTATACAAAGTGTCACACCCAAGCTTGAGGGCTCAAGCGTAATATATTTTCAAGTAGAGCCCATTTCTAGGCTCAACCATCATATTCCCTTCATAATCCTCCAATTCATAGGCTCCTTTTTCTAAAACATGTTGCACGATATAAGGACCGTTCCACATGGGGTTGAAATTGCCTACCCCCAACGGTTCTTTGGCTTGGTCATACAAGAGGACCAATTCACCCTCAACGTACTACCGAGGACAGAAAGAACTATGATACTGAACCTTAACACATTGTTTATTCACTTTGATAGCCGTAGAGGCATCTCGACGCTGCTCATCTAGGCGCTCTAGGTGTACAAGGCATTCTTCAAGATTGGAAGTGTCAGGTAGGAGCTCAATTGCTAGTTTAAGGGAAGGGATTTCACATTCAATCAAAAGGATCGACTCCACGCCGTGTACTAACAGAAAAGGAGAAAAATCGTTTGAATTATTAGTCGAGGTTTGATATGCCCAAAGCATAGGGTAAAGCATTAGATGTCAGCCATATTTACTCTAGCTCACAGTTTTTTGCAAGATGGTCTTGAGAGATTTATTCACAACCTCTACTTTTCCATTGTCCTAGGGATAATAAGGGGAAGAATGGCCATGCTTAAACCTCAGTTTTGATGCTAACTCCTTCATCATTTCATTCTAAAAGTGACTGTCATGATCAATGGCAATCTCCTTTGGGATTTCGAACCAGGCTATAATTTGGTTGAATACGAAGAATGTTGCAGTCTTACCATCAATTTTAATGGTAGGCATGGCCTCTGCTCATTTAGTGAAGTAATCCATAACCATGATAATATGTTGATGCCCCCTAGTCGAAGCTAGGTTTCAGTCCATAAAATCCATCCCCCACTTGGTGAAGGGACCAATGGTGATGACTGGGTGAAGAGGGTCTGGATGCAGGCACATTTTCCAAGCGAACATCTGGCAAGGGTGACACTTATTGACCGCTTCAACACAATATTTAAAATATTTTCGACCAAAAATAACCAGCTCGTAATATTTTTGGGGCTATCGCAAGCCTAGATAGATGACCACCACAAGCCCCATTGTGACAGTCATTAATAAAATACTCAACCTCCTTGTGATTCAAGAAATGACGCAATATGTGTCATCAACGATAAGGTAGTTTTTATCTTGATGTCATATACATCTTCGTTCTTCTCTCAACATATGTTGGGGTAACTTCAAGGTATGAAGATAGATCAAAATGTATCCATACCAAGGATCTGAAGATGAGATAAGGAAAATATGTTCATCCATGAATGAATCATCATGAATGACGTCCTCATCCAATTGAGGGAAGTCTGATATCAAATTGGGAAAAACTAGCGATTTCTTAGACTTCGTCGAAGAAAAATTGAGATCAAATTCTTGCAAAATAACAATACACTTATTGTATTTTCCCCCTATGATGTGCCTAGTAAGGATGTATTGAAATGGATTTATATCAACAAATGTGGTAGTTTTTCAAAGAAATATATAATGTCTTAATATTTGAACCGCATTTATGATAGCCAAGGTTAGTTTCTCAACGTGACAGTACTTAAGTTCAAGACCGACTAAGTTTCGACTAAGGCAGTAGACAATGTGGTCATGGAGCTCATCGTCCTCCTGGACTAGAATCATATTAACCATCACTTTGGAGGTGATGATATAAATCAAATAATCTCTTCTATAGTCTGGAGGCTTCAGCAGAGGCGTCTATACCAAGGTCTTCTTAAGAGCATCGAAGGATTCTTGGGCTCTCTCATCCCATATAAACAAAGTGTCCTTCTTCAATAGATGCATGAAACCCTTAGTTAAATTGGCATATTTCACTATGAATTGACACAAGAAGTTATCCTTCCCCTGTAAACCCTGAAGTTGATGAATGTTGCATGGGGGAGGCAATCAAAGTATTGCCTCAACCTTCATAGGATCCACCATTATCCCATGCTCAGAGACTAAGAATCCTAAAATATGACCATACCTAATGCAAAAGATGCACTTGTGAGGGTTTAAACAAATGAGATAATAACGATATCTCTCAAATACTATTCGAAGGTGAGTAGAGTGATCAACTCTCTTGCGAGAGTGAGAAACAAGATCATTGAGGTAAGCTTCGAAAATATGTTTGAGATCATGAAAAGAAAATGTCATGGTGCATTGGAAGGTTGCTTCGACGTTTCTAAGGTTGAAAGGCATTTTTCAGTATGAAAAAGTACCCCAAGGACAAATAAATTCCATCTTATGTTGATCCTCGAGTTTGATCTAAATTTGATTATATCCTGAAAATCCATCCATAAAAGAGAAAACTCTGCTTCCCACACACTCATCGAGAATCTAGTCAATGAAAGGAGTTGGGAAGTTATCTTTAGGACATGCCTTGTTCAGGTCTCAAAAATCCATACACACATGGATGGTTCCTTGATTCTTATTCATGGGAATGAGGTTGGATACCCATTCAGTCAAGGGAACTAGGTAAATGAAACCAACATTAAGTAGTTTCTCTACCTCTGCCTTAATAGCAAGGGCCTTCCTAAGATTAACTGATATGGATTTTATGAGAAGAAAATAATGAATAAATGTTATTATCAAAAGATACTTAACACATAATAACAGATATACAATAAAATTGGTTTCTATTCAATAAGGAAATAAGTTGAAACTGTAAAATTGCAGCGGAAAACAAGCTTGCTAGAATGGTGGCAGCTTATATCTGAGAAGAGATGTGATGTCTACGCTCATTTGCTAGAAGATCATTACAATGAGTCTCTCAAGGAATTTTTACAATAAACAAGAATTTCAAAAACCCTAGACATCCAACAACCTAACCCTGGGAGATGAAGTGCCAAAATTCATGTGGGCCTCGTTTGGGTAAGTTAGTACATCAACTTCTCGGGGTCGTAACTTTTGCATATGATCTTCGTTTAGGAAAAATATATCCCATTGGAAAGGCCTATTCGAGGAATACACATGTTTACTATGGTGATTCCTATATATCTAAATTGTGGTGATCCCTAAAAACGTTGTTTAGGGCCTCAAAACAACCCCGAAATTCAGGGACCCGAAAACTAGGAAAAAGTTGTCGAACTGGAAAACTTCCAAAATGAACAAGTTGGAATAGGTGGGAGGCCACCGACATCCATATGGATCAATCCTCCCCCCTTAGGAATCAATGGTCTCCTTTGCATTGAGTGCCCCCATTAAATGAGGAAATTTCTACTGAATTTGGCCCCGGGTGAGCCACTTGCCTTGGTGTAGGAGTTGCCATGCTTTGACAACTCGATAAAGCTGGATCCTTTGTTGGCAAGTTCCCTTGAAATATTTTTCCACAATATGATCATTGGATTCTTATTGTATGCAGTGAGGGTTGAGCTTTGTTGGTGTCATATGTTTTTCTATCTCTGAGGTGTCCAATAATGGTGGGAAATAAGGTCGAAGGAGATCCACGTTGAACACTGGGTGCAGACCAAGGAAAGGAGGAATGTTGAGCTCAAAATAATTATCACCCACAACCTTGGTGATGATGTATGACCCATAACAGAGTTGGAGAAGCTTTCGATGGGGTCTGGTAAGGTGTTCTTTCTGCAAATGCAATCAACCTTTTTCGCCCACCTGAAACTTATGTGGCACTCGATGATGATCACGACGTTGCTTGTACTTGTCATTGGACTTCTATAGGATATCCTGAACCTGTTGGCATATTTGTTGGATCTGCTCAATGAACTGGGTGGATTTTTCAGCTTCAGTTGGAGCAGGATATGAGTTGGTCGACATGACCGCAAGGGGTAGTGAAACATCTATGGGACCCAATGGTTGGAATCCCAAACCCACCTGAAAGGGGTTGTGGCCAGTTGAGCTATGCAGGGCTCAGTTGTAGCTATGTTGGACATAGGGAAGACTCTCATCCCATGTGTGAGGGTTCTTGGAATTATGCATGCACAGGATATGCACGATCATTTGATTTATGATCTCAGTTTGGCCATATGTCTAGGGGTGGAAGGCCGTGGATTTGTTGAGCTTGGTGTCCAACAGTGACTAGAGGCTCGACGAGAAAGTTTTGAGAAATTGACTGTCCCGATATGAGACAATGGTTTGTGGGATTCCAAAATTTACCCAAACTCATTCAAATAATATCTTGGCAGTGGGATCTTCTATGATGTTCTTCTTGCAGGAGACCAGAATCATCATCTTAGAAAAGTGATCAACAACCACAAAAACATAGTCATTTCCCCTCTTAGTGGAAGGGAGGCCCAACATGTAGTCTATGGAGATGGATTCCCATGGTCTGTCAGGAGTAGGCAAAGGGGTGTACAAGACCTATTTCTTAGTGGTTGGTTTGGCAATAGCTCGGGAAGTGCAGGACCTGATATACTTGCTAACCTCATGTCAAAGTTTTAGCCAGTAGAAATGTTTCTGCAACATTTCCATTGTCTTTTCGACACTGAAGTGTCCTACCACCCGACTGTAGTGGGATTCCCATATCATATTTTCTCTCTTGCTTTATGGAATGAAAATATGGACCAGATGATACAACAACCCATCTTGAAGATGGAAATTAATGACAATTTCATTTGCGCCCAATATTTGGTAGGTGGTGGAAAAGTCTGGGTCTATCTCATAGAATTAGGGCCATCCATAGGTCTCATGGCCGCAAAATTCTAGCACCGTGGTTAGTGTCGTTATTGGAGGTATGCTAAGGCAATCATCTACACGGTTGGTGCTTCCTGTTTTATACTTGATGTTGAGGTGGAATTGCTACAAGTATGTGGACCACTTCTGATGGTAGTCATTCTGCAATTTTCCTTGTGTCTTCATGAACTATAATGCCTTATGATCAATGTGGATGATTGTCTCCTTCCCAAGAATGTAATGTATCCATTGGTGGCAGGATTGCATAATGGAGTGCATTTCTTTGTCGTAAGTAGGGTACTTATAGAAAAAATCTGATAGTGTCTCACTATGATAGGCCGCGGGGTGGCCGTGCTGAGTGAGAACGAAGCCCACATCATAGTCTGAATATTTTGTCTTGATCTCAAAGGGTTGTTGTAGGTCTGATAGTGAAAGTACTGGGGCTGAGCACAAGCGTTGCTTCAAATCATCATATTCTTGTTGTTGGGACCGGACCCACACAAATTTCACCTTCCCACCACCCATGGTTACTTGGCTGAGGGCCCATGCAATATGGGAGAATCCCATCACAAGCCTATGGTAGAAATTGGTAAGGCCCAAGAAGCTTTGAAGCTCAGTGAGTGTGGTTGGGGTTGTCCAGTCACAGATGACTTGGATCTTGGTTTGATCCACATGTACACCATGATAATCAATGATGTAGCCTATATAATGGACCATGTCCATGTCGAAGGAGAATTTTTCCAAGTTGGTGTATAGCTTGTGCTGTCGTAGGGTGTGCAGAACTTGATGAATATGTTGCAAGTGTTCTTCCTAATTCTTGTTGTAAATGAGAATGTCATCCAGATACACCACTACAAAACTATTTGTGAATGGTCACAGGATATCATCCATCATCCTCATGAAAGTGGCTGGATCATTTTTCAATCCAAAGGGCATGACCAACCATTCAAAAAGACCTTCCTTGGACTTGAAGGTGGTCTTCCATACATTTGTTTATTCTATAGAGACCTGGTAGTAGCCATACTTCAAATCAATATTACTAAAGTATTTGGCCCCTGTGAGTTGATCAAGGAGGTCATCGATTCGAGTAATTAGGTATCAGTTTTTTACTATGATTTTATTCAGGGCCCAATAATCAATGCAGAGTCGCAAGGTTCCATCTTTCTTTTGTACCAGCATGATTGGGCTCCTGCAAGGTGATGATATAGGATGGATGTGCCCCTTGTGGAGGAGTTCTTGGATCTATCACTTGATCTCTTCATTCTCTAACAGAGAGCAGCGATAGACTGGCCCATTAGGAAGTGGTGTGTGGGGGGTCATATTGATGGGTGCTTGACCTGACAGTGCAAAGGTACCCTGATAGTTGAGGCCAATATATCCGAGTATGCTTCCATGCCCTTATCCACTTGCTTCTGTTGTGTGGAGAGGTCGACCGCGTAGACCCTGGATGTGGCTATGATATTTCATTCATTCTAAGAGCGAATCACAAAGAAGACAAAATTCCCCATATGAGAGATGACCTTCCTGCATTGCTTGGTAGAGATCAAGGAAATAGCACTAGGTGGGACTGCCTCCGGTATCCTGTACAATTTCCTGTTCAAAGTAATAACACTATGAGGCCTAGACTCATATACAACATGGTGTTTCCATAAATATGGTTGGCCCAAAATAACATTACAAAATTCAAGAGGGGAAACATCACACAATACCTCATCTTTGAAGGGCTTGATGCCATATGACATGCGACAGTGTTGGCTAACGTAGATATCGCTTCCTTGGCGGAGCCATCCGATGGTGTAGGGCTATGGGTGCAGTGTTGTCGGAAGGGTGAGTCGCTTGACAACCTTTTTTGAGATGAGGTTCTTCTGGCTACCACTATCAATGATGAAGTGCAGTGGGGTACCCTTCACCCACATCTGTGAATGAAAAAGGCTCTCACCTTCCTCTAGCTCGTCTGGTTCACTGAGCGCGAGCTTGGTGGTGGAAACGATAGCATTGGGTTCTGCATCAATGATCTATCACCCCCTTTCTAGCTTTGAATCAGAGTCGGAACCCACATATGATTTATAAGCTTTCACCTCAGCCACTAATGACTTCTTTGAGCGAMAATCAACAGTGTTATGCTAGGGGCTCTTATGGAAGTCACACCACTTCCCGATATATTTCTTTGTCTTTCTGGTGCCCTTMTTTACTTGCAGCCTAGACTGGTTTTCATAAGGYGGTTTGTCTTTTCTCTGTCCTTTTTTCTGCAGGTTGGGGCCTCCCTTTCCTGGATTTTTCTGTGCGGGGTTCCCAGGCCCAAATTGTCGCATCTTTTGTTTGAGATTTTGCTCTATTTTGACGACATATTGGTAGGCCACACCCAAGGATGATATTTATAGAAGATCCATTTAGGCCTAGATGTATCTATGTAGACCATCGTGATACTTGAGCACCATATGTCGCTTCGAATATTTGATACCCAGCTTGGTGCACAAGGTATGGAAGATATTTGTGAACTCGGGCACTGCTTGGTCTCTTTCTAGCCACAGTTTGGTCCATTTTGTATATAGGTTGTCATAACTTCCAACATGGTAGTATTGTTCCTTAATAACATCTCTAAAGGACTCCCAGGTGAACACGATTGTAAATAATGAGGGTTCCTCTATTTCCTTCTGCTTGCAAAAAGTTTCCCACCAATCTTTGACATGGGGAATGACTTTAAGGAGCACAAAAGTAATATTTTCTCTATTCGAGAATTTATGGACAGAGAAATACCCTTATAGTAGATTCAAACATTTGTCTACAACATCTGCATCTATTTGGACTTCAAATATAGGAATATCGAAGTTGATTTGTACCTTGAAGGGGGAGGTGCCTCCATTTTAGGAAGATGCATCGCCTGTTGGTAGCCACTGAAGGATTTGTGCAAAACTATCCATCATCTCGTTCCTCTGTTGTGTGAGGGATTCCTCGAGCAACCTTTTGAAGGGATATCCAGTCCCATCATATTTCTTTTCTCCTACCATGAGAGGTCTCTTGGGTGTGTGAGAGATTTTTTCCTCAAGAGAAACAAGCTCAAGACCCAATTCTTTGTACCCTGACCTTGTTGGGGACATGCATTAAGAACAACAAGGAGCATACTTCTCTGATACCACTGATCCGGATTTTATGAGCAGAATGAAATGAATACAAATTATTAATAAAATATGCTTAACACAAAATAACATATATACAGTAAAATTGGTTTCTATTCAATAAGGAAATAAGCTAAAGCTGTAAAATGCAATGGAAAAAATCTTGCTAGAATGGTCGTGGCTTATCTTTAAGAAGAGATGTGACGACTACGCTCATTCTCCAAAATATCATTACAATGAGGCTTTCAAGGCCTTTTTACAATAAATAGGAATGTCAAAAACCCTAGACATCCAAAAACCTAACCCTAGGAGATGAAGCGCCAAAAGTCATGTGGGCCCTATTTGGGTAAGTTAGTACATCAACTTCCCGGGGTCATAACTTTTGCATACGATATTCGTTTTAGGCGCACGATATCCCATTGGAAAGGTCTATCCGAGGAATACACATGTTTCTTATGGTGAGCCTTATACATCGTGACTATGGCGATCCCTAAAAACATTGTTTAGGGCCTCAAAACGGCCCCAAAAGTCAGGGACCCAAAAACTCAGAAAAAATGTCGAATTGGAAAAATGCCAAAATGAGCCATTTGGAATAGGTGGGAGGCCACCTACATCCATCTCGATCATTAATAGATATAATACATTTTCAAACAGGTATAGCATCCAGATAAGTCTTGATCTCATGTTCGCCAATGTTAGGTTTGATCCCTGGCATCTCTTTGTACAACCAAGAGAATACGTCACAAAATTATTTAAAGAGATAGATGTAGATTTGAATTTCTTCAGGTGAAGGATCTGCACCGATATATACATTTTAAATTTTTCCATAAATTCGAGAGATGTCGATCGTGATAGTAGGAGAAATATTCACCGTGTTTCCTTCGACATAAATGCCATGCATATTTAGTGTAACCATAACGTGATTGACCATCTCACTCAATATAGAATAATTCATCTTGTTAGATCCTAAAAATTTCTAGCAAGAAGTAAGCGTGATGATGCATATTGTCCTATGGCCTATCGGGACCATTCATGGCCTCTAAGATGGCTTCATCTGAAGGTAAAGTATCATCAAGGAAATCATGTGAACAAGACAATTGGGTGGCCCATACAGGATTTAGAATGAGATCCTCCTCGTCTGTCTACGAGGAGACATGATCTGAGTCAACAATAGTGTTAAGTATAGCTTGATACACAACCTCTGTCACTAAAAATGACATTCCCATTCCAATGTGTGACTAACCTTCATAGGACATGGTCGGGGAAGGTAGGGTCCAAGGGTCATTGAAATACGAAGTACGGAAAGGAACGGACCTCACGGATGACGAAGACCCACTATACATGGAATAAATGTGATGAATTTGTGCCATGAAATCAAAGGTACCCATGAGAGAGGAATACATTCGAACACCAATATCCTCTGTTTTCGATTGAAAATTGTTGATCATTGGGATTGAAGTTCCAACTGATGCACTAGGACTAGCATGTGCAAAGGATAATTGATCAATCATCACTATTTTTCCTTCGTGAAGAAAACATAAAGTGTGGAAAATAAACGACATGACTATGGTCATGGCATAAGTTCAATTATGCCCTAGTAATAAGTTATAGTCAAGGGGTGCATCAACCACCTCGACATCAACCTCCACTGTCTTTCCACCTAACTTGACCGAAAAAGCGGGAAGAATTCTATGGGGTTGAAAATAATGACCATCAAATGAAGTCAACATAATCATAGATTGAGAGAGAGACAAAGATCCAATGGATTTCCAATAGGTAAGGGACATCATGCACTTTGCAATGCCTTCATCAATTACAATCCGCTTGATGGTATATTTTGTGTACTCAACATGGATTTGAAAGGCCATGAGGTAAGGAAAGTCAGGCTTAACATCCATGACGTCGAACTTAATAACCTTTGAGCCACATGGGTCTAGAGTTCCTAATGCAGATAACAAGGAGTTCCTTTATGAAGGACATGTCTAGAGCACCTCCAAATCTGACATCGCACAAGGGGTTTGACCCAGATCTTCAACAATCGAATAGTTATGGGCATCTCTGGGATTAGGATTGTGGGCATGGCATTTCGGTACTCCTTTTGGAATATGGGGTAGAGGATCTGGTTTTTATATCTGCAAAGGTATTTCCGGAGGAGGGGGAGACTCTGGACCTATAACAGTCTTTGAAGAACCGTAATCATTAGATTGACTGGCTATGTCAATCTGATACTTGACCATATTAATGTAGATACGGTCACCTTCATGCACTAGGGGGTTTTGATTCCCACTCTATGCATTTTCGGTGTTGGAGGAGCTCGAAGCCATGTGTTGATTATGTGAAAACAGATTGGTTAGCACAACGGGCAGTTGAGATAAGAGCCTCGAGGATTCCTCGAGTTTGGGGCATAAGTGGGTAAGGTGATAATCTTTACAAAGTTTACAAGGAAACTTCACCTTATGATTTTCTTTCTTTCCCTCACCAACATTGTTATTCGATCTATCATTGTTAACAATGTCCTTAGCTTTGTTATTATTTATTACACCCTTATGATTATTACCTTTTCCTTTATTTATATTCCCTCCTGGTTGTTGGTTACCATTTGGGTTGGTTGACGACTATACATAATGCATAACCATCGACTAAGTGGGAGTGGAGGACGAAGACAAATCTCATCCTACTATAGAATGGCTTAGAGACAAATCCTTCAATTGGTTTTTCACCAAGTCTGTATACTTAGCATTTGCAGAGCCTATGATTCCATCTACATGAGACCCATGCTTTTGTCTAGGGTCATAATTTGACCTTGGCGTGTGAGGAAGAATTTCATGTAACATCCCAAATTGAGGATATATGAGGTCCAATTGTTGGGATTTGAAAATAATGTCTTCCTCAAATGTTACTCTGGATGTAGAAACATCCATCGAAATATAAGACAATAAAGACTTAAGGAACCATTCCAACAGGAACTCTGGAGGAATGTAGGCTTTAATCAACCTCTTTTGTCAATGCAACTCTTGGATATGGTTTGAGATCTGTGTGGCCTTATCTTGGTGGAAGTCCGACAAAAATTCTATGTTGACATCATAATGAACCGACAACTAGAAGTGGTTGAGAAATACCAAAACCATCTTATTAAAATTTTTGTATGTTCCCCCTAGTAGCTCAATGTACCATTTTGCTACAACCCCTGTGAGGGTGCATTGAAACAGTCTCAAATGAATAGAATCGTCATTACGAGAATGGGATGAGCACCAAAGATGAAAAGTAGTAACGTGATCACCTGGATCCTCACCAGTCTTTCCCTTGAATTTCATAATGTCTGAAGGAATCTTGGTAAGGATGGGGGGCCATGATGGATCGTGATGCACCAGGTCATTCATTAATCTCAAAAAAATTGGAAAATTAAGCGTGGCTAGAAAAGGGAGTTGGGGTTGCGGCATATGATCCCATGCTCTCGGGAAAGATTAGTGTTGAGGGATTGTAAACCATCCAGGGTTCTGGTATACACCATGGCCCTGTCTGGTAGGGTAATATCCTACTCTAAATTGATTCATAAGAGGATGTATGGGTACCATACCTATAGGGATGACAAAATGAGGGTTATAAACATTTACCCCAGCTAGAGTGGCTCCATGATGGGGGTTACCCATAGCATGAGACCGACTCCCTCCAAGTGGAAATCCGGAGGTTGGAGGTGGATTCATCATAAAAAAATGTGTTTGTCGGAATTGACATGGAGGAGGAAGGGGGAAAGGATGGAATATAAGAAGTATCTTTCCCACCCGGTTGAGTATTCCATCCAGGATCATTGAGACTAGGATTAGACCCGAGAGGGAAAGGAGGTTGGCTTCCAACCGTAGGAGTCGTTTGGGGAATATGAGCTCCACCAAACGATAGAGGAATATGCGGAGGAGACATTCCCCCAGGTCCAAGACTAGGATTTATATTATTTGTTGGAATGGAAGATGAAAGTTGCAATGTCATATTTGGAATATCAAAATAGAAAGGGTTAGAGACTGAAGGTATGGACTAAGCATTGTATCTAGGTGTACCAAAAAGAGACCCAAAAGAGTTAGTTACTATGAATTGAGAAGCAACCACATGTTGGATAGGAGTAAGGATGGGAACCTCTGGCACAACAATCGTAGTGGTTGATGGAGTTGAAGGAGTCTCATTAACTGCATAAGGTATAGGAGTCAAGGGACTCCCAGTGTCTTTTGAACTTGACTCATACCTCATAATTGTATAATCACAAGTATGGTAGGTGGAGGTATGTGTACCATGTTTAGTAACTTTATGCCTTTTAGAAGGTAAAGACTTAAGATGTGGTGGTAACTTTAATAAACGACGAGACCTGCGAGGAAGTTGGTATGGCTCCATGATGACTCAAAACTTGAGATATAAAACCAAATCCTAGGGCCAACTAACAATTAGAGAGCACACCAAAATAGAGAAAAAAAGGTCAAATTCACACAAATAAGAGATAGTAGCTGAAAAAGGGCCTCCCTCACTAGAGTAGGTATGCCTCACCCAAGAGGGGATTGGGACTCCCTTCAAAATATTGGAGGTATCAAAATAAGTTATAAGGGCCCTCATGGTATTAACAACACAGTTAGTCAGATCCCCCGAGAGAGGTAATCCTCCATAAAGGTTGTGTGATGTCTGACCCTTATTTGACTTAGGGTACCTGTAGAATAACCCCTGCAAGTAACCTATGTGGCTACCTATGTCAAGCAACTAAAGCCACCATGATATAACCAATGTGTAGGCGAACAGTCATAAGTTAGGTCCACCATATGGGCAAGGTAACAAAGCTCGAAATATTGAAAGCACCACCTCTCACGGAGGTAAATGTACTAGAAAGACCTGTAAATACGAATAAGTCCTCAGAAATATCTCTGACGATAAGAAGGTATTAGAGGGATATCTCTGCAACCAAATTCGTGTGACCTTGTGCTTAACTCTAGTGTGAGCTTAGCATCCTAACGTCACTAATTACACAATGGATTTCACCACTCCCTCGTCAGACACATATGTTTAGTTTAATATCCTTGGAGAAGTTTACTCACAAAATCCTATTCCAAGGCCCTATATCCTATGTTTGTTTGCATACTCTGAAAAATAAAATCTTTTCTAATCAATTTTAGTTAATCAATGTTACTTTTAATGGATTTTTTTACTCAAGATATGTGGTCGTGAAAATGATTATATTATGACTCAACATATCAAAGAAATGAATATAAACATAATGCTAAGTCCTAATCTTAAATTCTCAAAAGATGGTAATCTTTTAAAATGAAACTTTCAATGAAACTTCTACAATTTCAATAAAATACAATATTTCCATATGTATCAAGATCAATAATAATAACCCAAAAGAGAAAATGCCATAATGCAAAAATGAGCATTTTGTTTTTTTGTATTTTCAATATAAAGAAATGAAAAAATGCAAGGACTGAATAACAACTTGATATACAAACCCTACTGCAAGAAAAAAGAGACAAGCCAAGCAGGATACCAAGAAGCAAACACTCAAACCAAGATGCAAGGACAACCAATGAAAAATATGATAAGAAAGAATACCACTCAAAAATTCAACAATAAGAAGGTTTCCTAACACTCTGTAAGCACTCAAAAATTAGGACAGAGACCCAAGAAGGCTCGACAACTAGCCAAACACACCCAACAAACACCAAATTCAACTAGTAAGCCAAAATGTTGATGTACGCGACTGTTTGAGAAAAAAATTGTGTATGTACGTGCCCTATAGAAGGAAAGATCGTGTATGTACATGTCTGTCAATGCAAAACCCTCATATATGTATTAAAACACTTGTCAGGGCAAGGATTAGGCCAAGAAAATTGGATGCAAACTAAACATCGGCTATCAAGGAATTAGGTGACAAGGAAAATCAGGTTAACAAAGAGTAAGTCAAGGAGAAAAACACTCCAAACCCCAAAATATAAGATTCAATCCCTAATATGGTCGCCAATTCTGTTATGAGGAAAATCTCTCTATGGCATGGGGTAAACCACAACAAATGGAATGACTGCAGAAATCAACTATAATCCCAAGTATTCTATATAAATGAAAATGCTAACAAGACAAGATAAATATCCTACCTCGTCTGGACGTTCGATGAAGACCATTGTTGAGCACGCAACTCAAAACTTTATACCTGTAACTTGTCCTCAAAAACCAAGATACACAAGCATATGGTGATAATATATAATGTTAGCATATAAAATAGCATAATCCATTAACATACATGAAAAATACACCCATGGAATAATAATTCAAATATTTGCAATATATCAATTGGACAAGAAAAGAGTATTTCTATTAAAATAATCAACATAAGTATACAAGTGACAAACTTCTGTGTAGAAACATCTTAGAACTAAGAAACTAAGTCCCTTCCAGATGAGCCTCCACCACTTCAATCCTCCACCAAAGGCAAGCTCATATAAAGGAGACAATGAGGTTCTCCATCCAAGAAGGAAGAGCTTTGGGGTTGAACAATGTGTTCAAACTTTAAAGGATAAAGAGATGAAAACTCAATCTAAAGTGAAAATTTCTCCAAAGTATCTTTGCTCTCAAAATTTGAATTCTCTCCTCTTCCACGGCTTGGATATGGCTCAATTTATAGCCTTCAAATGGAACTGAAGGGTCGGGTCAGAACATTTTCAGCATCTGGAAGGTCAAGGATCATGGATCTCATGACGTGACATGGAAACCCGACACAATTTTTAATTTTGAGCACAAAACTCGATATACGCAGGATGTAGTGGTGCAACCTATGTATGCACATGATTTCTAACTAGTAGGGCGCATATATGTGGAAAAATATGACTTTTTAGCTCTCGGAAGTACAAAAGGGGACTTCAATTCTACATAGGGAAATGGAAATGCCATCCAAGACAGTTGCATGGGGTGAGGAAAAATTTGGTATAACATTGCTCAATCAAAAGATTCTTCTGGTCAAGCTTCTCTCTCAATTTATCTACTGACCATAAGTTGGTTGTTGCAAATGCCCCTAGTGAATTTGCTACATGCTTTGTGAATACAGGACCACTCTGTCCTTGCCCATCATATATCACTCTTTGTCTTTTAGTAACTACTCCTCCTTTTTGTTGAATTTCTCTTCGTATGCTAACTTTCCTTTTCTTGTTGAAGAACAAATCCAATGAAGCCATCTCTTCTGATTCAATATGTGTCATATCATCTACATTTATTACCTCTGAACCAGGCAAATCAAAAAAATTTGCTAGGGGAGTTAAAGATGGTATGGGAATTGCAAGTGCATTAGATTCCCCTTGAATTGTGATATCTTTCACATGAGTTTCAGTGTTTGAAAACTACTAAGGGAAAGTATGACCATGTTTCATGAAATCTTCAAACAATGCCAATGATTCTTCATCAGTTTTACCCAGTATGGCTATCCTTGTAAATGTTGTGTTCTTGGACAATGTCTCTAGTGTCTTTTCAACTAATTTTTTTTTTACCTCAGGCAAGTCATGTTGCTTGGGGTTTGATTATGGTGTCACCTATGAAGTTGTATTAAGAATTTGTTCTACTTGCAAGATCTTGGCTAAACCACTCCTTCTGTGGTTTTGGAAACTGAGAAAGTATGATTGTTCCTCTTCAATAAGATTTTGAAACCTGGATATAACTTCATCATATGATTTGTCTCCTCTAAAAACTTCATCATAAGGTGAATATTCATGGAAGCATTTCTTCATGTTAAATTGGGCCAAATGATTTTCTACCACCCTATGTGGATAATTCTTTTTGAATTCAATGGAAACCAATGTAATATAATATAAGGTTGAAGCTTCAACCTTAACATGTCCAAAATTTGACAATAAAAATATTGTTGATATTAGTGTAGCTGCAGGAGTTATTAACCTCTACATGTAACCTTGGACGAGTCTAGAATATTCTTGGAAACAAGAGAAACCCTAGAAGGTTAGGAAATAACCTTAGAAGACAAGTCAGCTCAAGATAATAATTTATATTAAATTATTATCCTCCAGAAGTAGAAGTCGACCCAGTTAGGTCACTTGGAGGACTATAAATAAGAGGGTGTTAGATCTCATTTGTCACTCTCACTCTCACAACTACATAAGGACAAGTGGTGTGCAAGAATGGAGGAGAGTTGCAATTGTTGCAGTGGTGACTAGGTCTTTGGTTATGGTTGGACTTTCTACCTGGTTAGGGTTTGGAATTTCTTCTCAATTCACTAACTTTGGAGAGAGGTACGCTACCTTGGTTGGCTATTGGTTCTAGGGTTTGCTTCCAGAATTATTTTTTCTGTCAAGGTTAAGGTGCTTGGGGGTGGCCTTTGTGCCTATGGTTGGGTGGCAATATTTCTATATTGTCTATGGTGAAATGAGCAAACATATTATTCTAACAGGTTATGGGCCCACACTATCTTCGGGCAGTCTAACAACTGGAAGGTAGATTGGAAGCATTTTCTCAGTTGCAGTTGCAGTCAAAGTTTTGTTGTAACAATGAAATGTTAACCCTTGTGTTGAGGCATATTAAGTGAATCATTTGACCTAATTCTTGGATAACCTAGTTCTCCCTAGCCTAGTGCAGCTCTTGGCACTCTCAATAAGCGAAGACATCAAGTTTGAGCATTTGGTCAAAGTCAAAGGTTGACCAAGTCAAAGTCAAAATTTGACCAAGTCAAAGCAATCATGACTTACTCTATGAAGTCAAAAAACAAGTTAGAATGGGCTTCTAACTTCAGAGCATGGAAGACAAGGATTGACTTCATCCTTGGTAAGAATAAAGTGTTGGATATCGTCAAAGGCAAGATCATGGAACCACAATTTGAATCGGGAAAAGAGAAGGAACCTTGTAACGTTGCAGTTATGGAGAATTTCAAGGAAAATGAAATCAATGCTATGAGAATCATACTGGACTCTGTAAAGGACCATTTGATACCCTACATTTCTCATCTTGACTCATCTAAGAAGATATAAAATGCTCTAACTAACCTCTTCTCAGTGAGAAATATTGGAAAAGTGATGAGTATGAAGAATGAGCTTCGTGACATGAAAATGAATGATGATGACACCATAACATCATACTTTGTAAGAATCTCTTAGTTAATAGATCAACTAAAAGCTATTGAGGAAATCATTTCAGAAAAGGAACTAGTAAATATAGTACTTAATGGCCTTCCCAAGACATGGGATGCATTTTCCACAAGCATGAACACAAGAACAAAGTATCCCACATTTGAAGAACTTTAGAATTGTTGTGCACAATAAGAATTAAGGATTAGCACAAAAGATAAATCCCAAAAGAAAGATGATGATCAAGCCTATCCAACAAAGTTCAATAAATTCAGGAATAAGAAGAAGTTTGGCTCAAGGAAGAAACCAAATCAAGAAAAGGATATGTCAAAAATACAATGCTTCCACTATCAAAAATATGGTCACTACAGGAACCAGTGTCCCGAGTTAAATAAAATGAAGGAAACACATGAAGCAACAGTTGCCAAAGAAAAGGAACCCTCAAAGAAAGTCAAGCATGATGAAGCAGACTTCTACTAGTCATGGTAAAAATATTCTTTTGTAACATAATCCTTGCACATACCATGTTTACATACATATCATGTGTATATATTTCTTAGAAGATAAGATGGTCAGTGTCAATGAAACAATACCTATGGGAGAAGAACAAGATAAGGATTTCCATTACAATGAATACTAGTAATGTATTTGAAAAGGATGAAGTGCATTGACTACCTTAGGTGAAATCCCTGTGGAAGCTATTAAAATTATATATAAGTAACAACTGCGAGATGGGACGCAATCATAACCAAAATTGAAGAGAAACAGAAGGAGCCAGACTAGAAATAAGTTAGTAATCAAGAGGAAACTAGAATATACTTGTGACACTTTATAGAAAGCAAGAAGGATGCAGACAGAAGCATGGACTCTCTCAGATGGAGGGATCTAATTGAAAAATTCCAAAAGAAGAGCATGCATATTTCTCATTCATGCATGAAGTTGGGATTAGGAGGGATCTAATCCTCAATGATGTGATCCATTAAAGAACCCATGAAGACTATGAATTATATGTACGTGTTCTTCATTTGAAGTAGCAGCCATGGTAAGTAACATGTGTTCAGTTTGACTCTAGAAGAAGTCTTCTTCAAAAAGAAGCCCTGAATATCCTTGGTTTTCCATCTACATTTATGTTCCTATGACTAAAATAAGAGATTGGAACCTTCAGAAAGGAAGGGAATAGAATCTATAGAAGATTCCATGGACTCCAACATTGAATAGAAACATTAGGAAGAACATGAAGATTCCAAGAAAGAAAAAAAAGTCAAAACAACCAATTGAACCAGTTATTATACCAAGAATCATAAGACTACTGGCATGTTTTGAACCCACAAGAAGTAGTCAAACAAAAGGAATGGAAGGAATATTTGATGAAGAACAATGTATGTGAGAAATTGTGAAAAAGACTTATAAATGGAAGCATTGATAGATACAAGGCAAGATTCAAAACTAGAGGGTTCTCCCAGAAAGAGGGAGAAGACTATGATGATAGCTTGTTCCAGTAACCAGATATACCTCTAGTTGAGCCATTATATCTCTTGCAATATCCATGGGTTGAATTTTACATTATATGGATGTAAAGATTGTTCTTCTCAACAGAGTAATAGAAGAAGAATCATATGTAGAACAACCTCAAGGTTTTGAGGTATACCAGAAAGAGACCCATGTATGCAGATAGAAGAAGACCTTGTATGGATTCAAGCAACCTAGTGCAGAGCCTCTCATGTACAACAAAAACATGGTGAAAACTTCCTATGATAGAGTAAGTGTATTGAAATGGTTCTTCATAAGTCTGGGATGATGGATTGAAAATCCATGGAAAACTCCCATGATGAAAGATCTAAAGAAGTTGAGAAACTATGATCCAGTAGACCTATCCATGTACCGGTAATATATTGGCTCCTTGATGTATTCGATGAATACTAGGATGGACATTTTCTTTGTTGTAAACATGTTGAGACAATTCCAAGTGGAACCTAGCCATGAGAATTGAAAAGTTGCAAAGCATGCCTTGAAATATCTTCATGGGACGTTTGAGTTATGATATACAACTGCATGGATTTATCGATTCAGATTGGGCGGGGAGTGCAGATAAGAAAAGAAGTACTTCTTGGATATGTTTTAGTTTGAACTTTTCCATGATATCATCGACTAGTTGAAAACAGAAGTATGTTGCATTCAACACTGCAGAAGAAAAAGATATTGCAACTAGTAATGCTTGTAAGGAAGCAATGTGGCTATGTAAGTTGATTTATGGACTGTTTGATAAAGTGTTGGATTCGACCGTGATATATTGTGATAACCAGAGTTGTGTAAATATCTCAAAGAACTCGATGTTCCATGACAGTTCGAAGCAAATTGAGATCAATCATTATTTTATGCATGATAAAGTCCAGAAGGGAGAAGTAGTTGTCGAGTATATCTCCACTGATGAGCAGATAACATATATTTTGGTAAATCCTCTATCCAAGATGAAAATTTTATGTACTTAAGGGATAATATGGAACTCATGGAGATGAATTCCTTATTGGAAAGGGAAGTGATTACTCCCTAGGTTGGGAGGGAGCACTGATATGTTATTGATATATGGACAATCATTTTAAATTTTGGAAAATGGTCCAGGTTGGGAAGTCACTTTTCAGTCCAGAAAGTGGTCCAAGATTTTTGATGGACAATAATTTTATAGTTTGGAAAATGGTCCAGAATAGACAATCATGGTCCAACAGATTGCTGATGTACCATAGACAACGATTCCCCATGTGGCCGGTGTGGGAAAATGTTCTAGGGCAATCATTATCCTTGGAATTCACTCTAAGAAGTGGTCAAGCATAATGGTCTACCTATCTGGGTAGTCATTCTTTCAAAGTTGATAGTTGTGAGTATTTCGAAGAATGGTTCGATGTAGGAGGTTGGTGCAAGACAGTCATTCCCTGGGTTAGACTCATTCTCTCCAGGTTGCACTATGAATTGTGATGGAAGAATGGCCCAGTTAGGTTGAATGGTCCAGGTTCAACAATAAGGGACATTCATTCCCTAGGGTAGACTCATTCTCTCCAGGTTTAACTGTGAATCATTCCAAAAGAATGGCCCAATTAGGTTGAATGGTCCATGTTTAGAAATTAGGGACAAATATTCTCCTATGCTTGAGAAGAATAGTCTAGAAAACCCATGGCTAATGTTTAACTTTCCGAGGGCATATGATCTTCTAGATCTCACATATTTGAATTGAAGAGTGGCCAGATGATTAAGTTTGTATCATGACATGGTTGATGTCAGATGATATGATTGTTGTGGAGATTGTATGTCTTTGGACAATAGTTGTATGCTATTGTGGTGGATGCAATCCACTGGTAGTGACTATGTGTCACTGGTTAGTAGTTGTGTGCTACTAGGAGTGATTTTGTACCACTGCATAGTAGTTGTATATTACTATGAATAGGCACAGTTGTGCTCTATTGGATGGCATTGTTTTGATTTCCATGGAGACTATCTAGTTGGATAGTGATGATAGTACTCATGATTTAATCATGAGATGGCTTGTGTGGCTATGATTATGCTACCGGTTGAATTGTTTGTTTGTGTTCAAGACTATTTCGTTTAATACCTCCCTAGCTAGGAGAGAGTGTTGATATTATGGTAGCTGCAAGAGGTATTAACCTCTATAGGTAACCTTGGACGAGTCTAGAATATTATGGGAAGCAAGAGAAATCCTAGAAGTTTAGGAAATAACCTTAGAAGACAAGTCAACTCAAGATGATAATTTTTGTTAAATTATTGTCCTCTAGAAGTAGAATTCGGCCCAATTACGACACTTGGAGAGCTATAAATAAGAGGGTGCTAGAGCTCATTTATAACACTCATTCTCACAACTGCATAAGGACAAGTGGTGCACGTGACAAAAGGATAGTTGCAGCTACTGCAGTGGTGACTTGGTCTTTGGTTATGGTTGGACTTTCTGCCTGGTTATGGTTTGTACTTTCTTCTTGGTATGCTAGATTTGGAGAGAGGTACGCTACCTTGGTTGGCTATTATTTCTAGGGTTTTCTTTCAGAATTATTTTGTCTATCAAGGTTAAGGTGCTCAGGGGTGGCCTTTGTACCTATGGTTGGGTGATAATATTTTTATATTATCCACGGTGAAACAAACACACCTATTATTCTAACAAATATACCAACATGTATAGGATAGGTTGGCCAAACTCTTTTTTGTGTAGCCTTCAGTTCTTTGGTGATACCTGTAGAAAATTTCTGATAGGATACTTCTCTGCAAACAATTCTATCTGGTAGAAATATGGGCAGATCATTTGGTGATGAAAAACAACCAAAAATTTGTTGGACACACCTACCACACTTAGAGGGG
>ML783099.1:239173-261654 GCA_009831015.1 Picea engelmannii
CCCCCCCCTCATTAAAATAATAATGATGGGGGGGTCTGTAATTAAACCTCGACCGCCAATCTGAGCATGTGAACTCTGGCCATCCAGATCAGCCTGCTCTTTAGAATGGCATGCCTTCACACCAAAATTTAGGATAAGTGGGTTTTTTCAACCCTCTTATTGTCATTATTTTCACCAAAAGACCCCCTTACATGTTTATGTGATAACATTAGGCTCCATGGGGGATAAAGTCCTCCCTGCGAGGCTCTAAGAACTTTTTTGCATCATCAATGCCTTGTTGTTGGGCTATGGAGTCATTTATTGAAACCGAAAAGCAAACAGGAAAAAAATATTTACAAAATCAAAGGAGCCAATTAAGGCTCAAATAAAGAACTTCTTAAGGAAATGACCATTTACAGGGCCACCAAAAATTTCCTCGCCCTCCAAATCTTGCAATCTGTAGATATTGTTTAAAAACACTTCAGATATTTTGAAGGGCCCAATCCAGAGGGCTTCAAACTTGTTATGTTTGCCTATGTCCTGCTTGTGTACATCCCACTTAAGCACTAGATCTCCCAGCACGAATTCCTCCTTTCTCACCTTACTGTCAAAGGCCTGCTTGATCTTCTATTGATGATCATAATCTTTGTCCACCACTTGCTCTCTAGTCTGTTGGACCTCCACTAGTTGATGAATTCACCTGATCATATCATCAGGCTCTCCTTAACACTGTTGAAAGAAGTTTGCTACTAGTAGAGCTAGCTGAGAGGGAAATACAACTTATGTCCCATAAACAAGTTGGAAAGGGGAGATGCCTAGGGACCTCTTGGTTGTCACTCGATCAGCCCATAGAGAAAATTTGAGCTTTGAATCCCAGGCCTTCTTATTGTCTTCCAACAATCTTTTAATAAGCTTGATCAACTTTTGTTAGAAGACTCTGCCAGTCCATTGCCTTGGGGATAATAAGAAGTGGAGTGAATAAGTGAAATCCCAGACTGCTCACAGAACTTGATCAAAGGTTTAGACTTGAAGGATGTAGCATGGTCAGTAATGATTTTGTCTAGACAGATAAACCTTTCTATGATATCCTCCAGGAAATTTATGATTACCTTGGGTGAAGCACTTATGGTGGGGATGGCTTCTATCCATTTGGTGAAGTAATCTATTGCAGTTAGGATCCACTTGTGTTGACCACTTGAAGCAGGATGAATCTCCCCAATGAAGTCCAATCCCCATTGTTGAAAGGGTGTTGATGTTACTATAGGCTTCAGTGGAAAAGATTTGAGTTGTTGCTTTCTTGAGAACTTTTGACACTTGATGCAGGCTCTGATATTTCTGCAGACATCAGTGAATAAAGTGGACCAGTAGTACCCAGCCCTAATAATTTTGTAGGCTTTGGTCTTCTAGAAATGATGTCCCTTATATAGGCTGATGTGAAAATCAAACATAATTCTCTGGGCCTCCTGTGGATCCAGACATCTTAGAAGCACTCCTAGGGGGTCTTTCCAATATAAGACCTGGTCAATAAGGAAACATCTTATTGTTTTGAGTTTCAAATATCTTTCCTTGCTCTTCCCCATTCCATCATGAGGTTTTAATTCTTGAAAAAAATATATAATGTCTCCATACCAGGTGCATTTTGCTAATGGTAAGTTGTCTTGAGAGCCTCTGTGAGTCAACTCAGCATGTTGATCAATAGAGTAATAATTAATGAAGTTAACCCCCAAGGATTTATAATTAGATTCAACCAACATCTTGGCTAAACCTTTCCCTTTAACTAGCTTGGTGGATTTTATTTTCAGATCAAACTCAAGGATTTTGGCAATCCATTTTCTCCTTTTTCTGTCTATGTCAGGTTAAATAAGAATGTCCTTCACAGAAGTTGAAGGAACATATGAAATGACCTTTGAGTGCAAGACATAGACTCTGAAATATTTCAGAGCTTTCACCAAGGCATAATCTTGTTTTTCCATAATGTCATATATGATCTCAGCATCCCTCAATGCTCTACTGAAAAAGGAAATAGGCTACTCCAGCCCTGCATTGTTCTTCTGTAGTAGGACAGTAGCTACTGTATCAAAGGAAGCGAAAGAAAAGATCAGGAAGTCCTTGGAATAATTAGGACTGATAAGCACAAGTGCCTCAAACAATGCCTTTTTGATTTGGTCAAAGGCTTCCCTGGGTTCATCAATCCACTTTACTTCATTCCCTTTCCTGAGAATGGTTGTAATATGCTTCACCAACTTAGCAAAATTTGAAACAAACCTCCTTAGAAAATTTGAAACAAACTTCTTTCCTGGACCTTGGGAGTGATAAGGATTGGCTCGCCTCCACCCTACTGGGATCAATCCTCAGTCCCTCAGTAGATACTATATTCCCCAACAACTTTCCCTCTTTCATGGAAAACATATATTTTTGGGGATTTAAGGAAAGACCAAACCTTATGCACTTCAAGAAGACCTTCCTCGGGTGACAGCAATGTTTTTTATCAGATCTGGAAAAGAATGTTATGTCATTCAGACAGATCACCACAAACTGATCATTCTCCCCAAAGAAAGCTATGTCCATGGCTCATTGAAATGTGGCCCCTGCATTCATCAACCCAAAGGGAATTTTGGCATACATGAATGTGCCCCAAGAAGTGGTGAAGGTTGTTTTTTCTCTGTCCTCAGGCAGGACTGATACTTGATTATAGCCAGAAAATCCATCAATCATGGATATCCTTGATGCACCAGTTACCCTTTGTAAGATATGCTCCATCTTTGGTAAGGGGTAACTGTCCTTCTTTGAGCTCGTATTCAGATTTATGAAATCAACACAAAGTCTGATTTCTCCACTTTTCTTTCTCACTGGGACCAGATTAGCCACCCATTCAAAATATCTCAAAGGGACTATGATTTGGGCATCCAACAACTTCTTTACTTCTCTTTCCATGACAGGAAGCAATATAGGATTGATATGTCTTAGCTTATGCCTAAATGTCTTGGCCTCCTCTTTCAGGGGAATCTTATTCTCAATGACAGTTGTGTCATCAGTCTTGAGGTCTTCATAGGTCCAAGAAAAAACATCAGTGAATTCCCTCAATAGTTTAACATACCCAGGCCTCTGCTCTCTTTCCAAGTTGCTTGAAAATTTGATCAACCTTGGCTCCTTCTCTATGCCAATGCTGCACTCAGTTGTATCAGCATTATCTTTTGAGATTTGGCCCTTTACTACTACATCATTTCTATCAAAAAGCCTTTCCAAAGGAACTAGTCCCTTTGGAATGTGATTGCTAGGTAGTTGAACAATATGATGATTAGAAATCTTGTTCAGAAGATAATTAGCATAATATTTGGCTTCAGAAGATGGGTCTTGATCAATGTGCAATGTTGAAAACTCCTCAACAGTCTCTAGAAATATCTTGATTTCAAGATCATCCTCAAAGACCTTCCAATGCTTGACATTGTCAGGTATGGAGGGAATGTACCTTACTTCTATATCATACCTGAGCTTAGGTGGAAGAGGGACTTTGAAATTGCTCCTTGAAGCAGCCAGGGAATCATCCATAGTGTTTTCTCCTCTTGGAATAAATGATATATTGAAATCTAGGAAAAAACTGTCAATGAGGTCCCAAGCTTCATTTATGTAACTCCTAAGACAAGGGTGCTTGGCATGATAAGAATTTTTTATCTACTAAATGATCAGCTCAGCATCACCAAACATAGATATTTCTTTAATCCCCATGTCCTTTGCATCCCTTAAGCCCAAAACAAGAGCTTCATACTTTACCACATTATTGATAGCTTTAAACTCTAATTTGTATGACAAAGATACAGTTTCCTAAGAAGGGGAAACAAAAACTACCCCAGCACCATCTTTAGAAGAAGCCCCATCAAAGAACATTTTCCATACAGAATTAAGTGGGGAAGAATCTTCATGGGATCTGATTGGTTGCTTTCTAAGTTGAAGTGGAGCCTCGGGGATGTTGGTGAGCTGCAACAAGTTAGATCCCAAATCAATATCAAGGGAAAATATGGGATGGTTGGTGGGGTCTGCATCATCACTAACAATGTAAGCCAGTTGATCTTCTCTGTATAGTCTTCTGTGTTCCCCTCCAAAGACTAGGATTGTAGCATATGTTAGATCCATCTGTAATGTTCCCCCAATATTTTTAATCCAAGATCTTGACAATAGCATGCCAAACTTAGGAGGAACAATAGCTACCAAAATGTCCATGACCACACTCTTCATGGGCAGTTGAAACAAGGTTACCACCAGGTCTTTGATGACTTCAAGATGTTGCACCCTTCTTGAATCAAAGGAGTACAGATCATGATAGGCTCTCGTTACTTCCAGCCTGAGCTCTTCCATAACTATTTTAGGCATGAGGTTATGGGAAACCCCTGAATCCATCAGGGAATTATGCAACACCTTATCATGTATGTTCAGGGATGTGTAGAAGGGAGGGGATGAATCCTCTCTATCCTCTACCATAGGGCCTAAGGTGACTGCGGGCTTTTCATCTTGGAGATTGACTGAGTCTGTGGAAAGCTAAGGTGGCTCGAAATGCAACATTTAGAGAGGGACCTTTTGAAATATTCATGTTTAACTAACTCTGAAAGGGGGACAGGGATTCTAATTTTTTGGATTTCATGCTCAAAGTTAAAGGAGGAAGGAGGCTTAGGAATTTCCCTTACTTCTAGGACAATGTCTTTGGCTATTGGAAATTTATTCTGAGTTTTCTTTTCTTTGGCTTTGTTTGTTGTGGACTTAGCAGGATTTTCTGCAACAAGAGGTTGATCAGGGCTATCAGACTTGCCTTCTTTCTTTTTTGACCTGAGGTTATACTTATTGGGACTACTACTATCTTTTCCCCCTTTACTCAGCTCATGTATTTGACTTTTCATGAGGGATTCTTCATAGGCGGATTGAGTCAAATGGGGAAAAGGGGAGGTGTCTTCAATACAATGAATTTTAGGGTCTAACTCCTCTTCCTCCTTCTCTTCATCATCAACCAGGTTGTTTTGGAGAGGGGTTTGAATCCTCTGATCATCCCTATCTCTATTCCTTTGTTCCCTTGGAATAATCTAAGGAGAATGGTTGTTCGTCCTTCTAAAGTTTCCTCTATTATCAATGTTTTGGGGATTTATGTATGTCTGCTTCCCCTTCATTTTAATTTTCTCCATCTCTGCATATAGGGACTTTACCAACTTGGTAAATTCATCTACTTGAGGGTGAGCTATAGGAGAACCAGAGGTTGAGGCCTCAGATCTCCCTCTTCCCCTCTCTCTATTAGATTTTCTTCTGAGTCGATTAACTGCCAACACATTGGATTCTACTTCCAAGGCTGCATCTTGTATGTTAGCTAAGGAAGTATCTCTCCCTTCTTTGAGAAGGAGGTAGAAATCAGGTTCAAAGGCACTAGCATAAGTGATTTTGGCAGAGGCTTCTGATGGTTTTATTTCAACAGGGATCTTATTGTACATCTTATTGAATCTTTTGGAGAAGTCAGAGATAGATTATCCTTCCTTTCTCTTCAAGGACCCAAACTCTGTCATATAATACATGAAGTCTTTCTTATCTCCCCATTGTCTCAAGAAGGCATTATCTAGAGCTTAAATCCTAACAATAGATCCAGGGGTCATTCCCCTAAACCATTTCCTAACCTCACCATCAATAATCTGGGCAAAGACTCTCATCTAGACATCTTCATCTTCTATGTTTAGGTTGTCTGCATAATTGTAGAAGGAAGCAAGGTGTTCTTCAGTAGTTGTATCCTCCTCCCCAGTGAATTTAGGCATATACTTCAAGTAATATCTAGCAGGGAGAGGATTCATGGGCTAGTGTAGGACTAGAGGGGCATAGATTGCAGCCACTATGGCATCCATTCTATTTACAGGGGGATGAGCACCTGCCATAGGGATATTAGGTGGAGGAGAACTAGGAGGAGAGGAAGTTTGAATAGGAGAAGCCAGAACTAAGCTTGTAGGAGGAAAATGAAACATCAAAGGATTTGAAGAGAAGGCTATTGGGCTAGAGGGGACAGAGGTTTGTGTTGGAACAGCAGCAGCAACAGTAATAGGAGAAGGAATTGTAAATCCCAGGGTAGGAAAATCTTCTGAATTCCTAGGTCTAGATCAGGTTGCAACATCGGGGGAAATGGGAGTGACAAAGCTCTCTCCCTCTAATCCAAGACCAGGAGGATAAAACTCAACAGGAACACTCCAAAAATTTAACAAACGAGAAACTCCAACAAGAGGTATGATAGGAGAATGAGAAGCAAATATCGGAGTTTCTAACAGAGGGGAATGAGAACTATCAAAAATACCTGGTTCAACAACTGAATCTCCTTCTCTGAGAGCCTTTCCCCTTCTGATAAGCTTCTCTGGATCTACTTCAGGTGTTGTCAAGGGAAAATGAGGGGTAGACCTCGTATGCCTGCCTCTGGAAGCCACAACTGAAACAGTAGGTTTTCCCCAGTGGAATCATCACAATGGAGTCGCTAGGTGCACAGTAGCAATATTGTAGGGCTCTGATGCCTGATGCACCTTCAGAATCAGATGCTCAATGTTGTTCAATCCTGGGGGAAATATTCAACTTCGTTCCCTTCAATGGCACCAAAAATGTTAGCACCAGAAGTCACTCTTGGATTGCAGTAGGAGTAAACCTGATACCCATCAGTTTTATATGTCACAAATGAATAAATCGGGTGGTCGAAGGGTTGCAGGCCCAGGATAATATTGTTTAACTCAGAAAAATAGGCTAGGCATGCACGAGCAAGGGATTTCTTGGTCTAACTTCAGTCAGGAAGTTGAGATTAAAATGAGTGGAAGGAAGACATGATGAGAATGGTGGATGAGACTGCTATGAGCATCCGTCCTTCCAGCAATTCATAGAAGAAAAGCATGACACTGAAATGTGCCTAAGTGACACAGATACAACAACACAGTGATCACACCTACATCACAATACTATTGTAACAACTCAATTGGATCCTCCAATTCCGAGTCACTCAGTGTAAGAAAGAAAGAATAACACAAAAACTATTTCAAGACTAGTGAAAACACTACTATGATCAAACATACACCACAACAACATAATAACCCTCGACTGGATCCTCCAATTCCGAGTGTCTTAACAAATGATTACAGAGATGGAGAGAAGTTGACTTTCAATAAACAAGAACTCTCAGATGCTAATAGATAACCAGGGCAACCACTGCTTCATCAAACTTTACAATCGGTAGCCTAGCTCAACTATCGACACTAACAAAAATGGAAAAAAATGCCCCTATATACTCGGAACAGGCTCAGTTGTTGAAGACGCGATCACGGCATGAGTTTAATGCTTTGCATTGACGTTTTTCCATGTCAAGCTATGCATGCAGACGATGGTCAGAATGCCCATGCAGTTGGTTGTCATATGCAATCTCTGTCGGGATGGACTGATAGTCTGCCTCTGTGCTTATCCCTCTTCGGCCTTTTCTTTATGGAAGGAGGCGACATTCAACCACCACCACCTACTACAATAATGGATTTCTCAGGATCAGAACTAGCGTGAGTCAAACTTGGCACTTGGAGGAAACGAGGGCCACTTTCTTCCTTCTGGAAATGAGTTGGACCTTCGTAGAGGGACTCGGCAGTCGATCGTGAATGAAACCCTGACGAGGTGATGGCGCAAGCAGATCAGACAAAAGTGGCCAAGTGGAGGGGACACTGAGGCTAGGATATCGGGCGATGAGGTGAAGTGTCATGAGGAGGTGACTAGGAGGTCGCAGTGTGATGGGTCGGTGAGTGGGGACACAACACAGGTGGAAGTGGCGTGGAGCAAAGGGGGTACACGTGTCAGGAAAGGAGAGGGAAAAAGGGGATGAGGTGGGCCAGGATGGCGCTGAGTGGAAAATAAGTGTGAGGGTGCGAGAGGAGGGATGGGAGTGGGAGATGTGACAGGGGGGAGGAGAGAGGCTGAGTGGAAGACACATGTTAGAAGGAGGTGAAGGCGGAAAATAGGGGAGGTAAGCGTTAAGAGACTTAGGTCGGGGACCAACTTCCTAAGAGGGCGCCATGTTAGTGGGGGCCTGCACTGGAAAACTGCCCATATCGAAACCCCCCCCCTCATTAAAGGAAGAATGGCGGGGGGGTCTAGAATCAATCCTCAACTGCAGATATGGGTGCTCCAATCTCATCCACTCAGACATGTCCACTCTCATATCGGACCCCCCCCCTCGTAAAAAGAAGAACGGCAGGGGGGGTCCGGAATTAAACCTCGACCGCTGATCTGAGCGCATGAACTCTAGTCATCCAGATATTTCTTTAATCCCCATGTCCTTTGCAGCCCTTAAACCCAAAACAAGAGCTTCATACTCTGCCACATTATTGGTAGCTTAAACTCTAACTTGTATGACAAAGATATAGTTTCCAAAGCAGGGGAAACAAAAACTACACCAGCACTAGCACCATCTTTAGAAGAATCCCATTTACAAAATCAGAGGAGCCAATTAAGGCTCAAATAAATTACTTCTTAAGGAAATTCCCATTTACAGGGCCACCAAAAATTTCCTCGCCCTCCAAATCCAGCAATCTGTAGGTATTGTTTAAAAACACTTCAGATATTTTGAAGGGCCCAATCCAAAGGGCTTCAAACTTGCTATGTGTGCCTCTGTCCTGCCTGGGTGCATACCACTTAAGCACTAGATCTCCCAGTGCAAATTCCTCCTTTCACGCCTTGATGTCAAAGGCCTAATGGATCCTCTGCTGATGATCATAAGCTTTGTCCACCACCTTCTCTCTAGTCTGTTGGACCTCCACCAGTTGATGAATTCTCCTAATCATATCATCAGGCTCTCCTTGACACTCCTAAAAGAATTTTTCTACTGGTAGAGCTAGCTGAGAGGGAAATGCAACTTATGTCCCATAAACAAGTTAGAAAGGGGATATGCCTAGGGACCTCTTGGCTATCACTCGATCAGCCCACAGAGAGAATTTGAGATTTGAATCCCAAGCCTTCTTACTGTCTTCCAATAATATTTTAATAAGCTTAATCAGACATTTGTTAGAAGACATTGTCAGTCCATTTCCTTGGGGATAATAAGGAGTGGAGTGAATAAGTGAAATCCCAAATTGCTCACATAAATTGATCAAAGGTTCACTCTTGAAGGATCCAACATGGTCAATAATAATTATGTTCTGACAACCAAACCTTGCTATGATATCCTCCAAGAAACTGATGACTACCTTGTGTGAAGCACTTCTGGTGGGGATGGCTTCTATCCATTTGGTGAAGTAATATGTTGTAGTTAGGATCCACCTTTGATGACCACTTGAAGCGGGATGAATCTCCCCAATGAAGTCCAATCCCCATTGTTGAAAGGGTGTTGATGTTACTACAAGCTTCAGTGGCATGGATTTGAGTTGTTGATTTCCTGAGAACTTTTGACACTTGATGCAGGCTCTGATATTTCTGCAGACATCAGTGAATAAAGTGGGTCAGTAGTATCGTCTTCCAGAAATGATGTCCCCCACATAGGTCGTTGTGAAAATCAAACATAATTCTTTGGGCCTCCTGTGGATCCAGATATCTCAGAAGCACTCCTAGGGGGTCTTTCTAATATAATACCTGGTCAATAAGGAAATATATGATTTCTTTGAGTTTCAAATCTCTTTCCTTGTTCTTCCCCATTCCATTAGGAGGTTTTAATTCTTGCAGAAAATATATAATGTCTCCATACCAGGTGCATTTTGCTAATGGTAAGTTGTCTTGAGAGCCTTTGTGAGTCAACTCAGCCTGTTGATCAATAGAGTAATCATTAATGAGGTTAACCCCCAAGGATTTACAATTAGATTCAGCCAACAACTTGGCTAAACCTTGCTCTTTAACTAGCTTGGTGGGTTTTATTTTCAGATCAAACTCAAGTATTTTGGCAATCCATTTGCTCCTCTTTCCGTCTATGTCAGGTTGAATAAGAATGCCCTTCACAGAAGTTGAAGGAACATATGAAATGGCCTTTGAGTGCAAGACATAGACTCTGAAAGCTTTGAGAGCTTTCACCAAGGCATAGGCTTTCTTTTCCATAATGTCATATCTGATCCCAGCATCCCTCAATGCTCTGCTGAAAAAGGAAATAGGGTGCTCTAGCCCTGCATTGTTCTTCTGTAGTAGGGCAGTAGCTATTGTATCAAAGGAAGCGAAAGAAAAGATCAAGAATTCCTTGGAATAATCAGGACTGATAAGCACAGGTGCCTCGGACAATTCTTTTTTGATTTGGTCAAAGGCTTCCCTGGGTTTAGCAGTCCACTTTACTTCTTTCCCTTTCCTAGGCACGGTTGTAATATGCTTCACCATCTTAGGAAAATTTGAAACAAACCTCCTTAGAAAATTAATCTTTCCCAGAAAAGACTAGACTTCTTTCATGGACCTTGGGAGTGATAAGGCTTGGATCGCCTCCACCCTGCTGGGATCAATACTCACTCCCTCAGCAGATACTATATGCCCCAACAACTTTCCCTCTTTCATGGAAAACAGAGATTTTGGGGGATTTAAGGAAAGACCAAACCTTCTGCAGTTCAAGAAAACCTTCGACAGGTGACAATAATGTTCTTTATTAGATAAGGAAAAGACTGTTATGTCATCCAGATAGATCACCACAAATTGATCCTTCTCCCCAACGAAAGCTATGTCCATGGCTCGTTGAAATGTTGTCCCTGTATTCATCAACCCAAAGTTCATTTTGGCATACATGAATGTTCCCCAAGGAGTGGTGAAGGCTCTTTTTTCTCTATCCTCGGGAAGCACTCATATCTGATTATAGCCAGAAAAACCATGAATCATGGATATCCTTGATGCACCAATTACCCTTTGTAAGATATGCTCCATCTTTGGTAAGGGGTAATTGTCCTTCTTTGAGCCCCTATTCAGATTTATGAAATCAACACAGAGTCTGATTTCTCAACTTTTCTTTATCACTGGGACCATATTGGCCACCCATTCAAAATATCTCAAAGGGACTATGATTTGGGCATAAAATAGCTTATTTACTTCTCTTTCCATGATAGGAAGCAATATAGGATTGATCTATCTTAGCTTCTGCCTAAATGTCTTGGCCTCCTCTTTCAGGGGAATCTTATGCTCAATGACAGTTGTGACATAAGTCTTGAGGTCTTCATAGGTCCAAGAAAAAACATCAATGAATTCACTCAATAGTTTAACATACTCATCCCTCTGCTCTCTTGTCAAGGTGCTTGACAATTTGATAAACCTTGGCTCCTTCTCTATGCCAATGTTGCACTCAGTTGTATCATAATTATCTTTTGAGATTTGGCCCTTTACTACTACATCATTTCTATCAAAAAGCATTTCCAAAGGAACCAGTCCCTTTGGAATGTGATTTCTAGGTAGCTAAACAATATGATGATTAGCAATCTTGTTCAGAAGATCATCAGCATAAGGGTCGGTTTCAGAAGCTGGGTCTTGATCAATGTGCAATGTTGAAAACTCCTCAACATTCCCTAGGAATATCTTGATTTCAAGATCATCCTCAAAGACCTTCAAATGCCTGACATTGTCAGGTATGGAGGGCATGTACTTTACTTCTGTATCATACATGAGCTTAGGTGGTAGAGGGACTCTGAAATTGCTCGCTGAAGCAGCCAGGGAATCAGCTATAGTGTTTTCTCCTCTTGGAATAAATGATATATTGAAAGCTAGGAAAAAACTGTCAATGAGGTCCCAAGGTTCATTTTTGTAACTCCTAAGCCAAGGGTGCTTGGCCTGATAAGCATTTTTTATATGTTGAATGATCAGCTTAGCATCACCAAATGCAGATATTTCTTTAATCCCCATGTCCTTTGCAGCCCTTAAACCCAAAACAAGAGCTTCATACTCTACCACATTATTGGTAGCTTCAAACTCTAACTTGTATGACAGAGATACAGTTTCCAGAGAAGGGGAAACAAAAACTACCCCAGCACTAGCAGCATCTTTAAAAGAAGCCCATTTACAAAATCGGAGGAGCCAATTAAGGCTCAAATAAATAACTTCTTAAGGAAATGCCCATTTACAGGGCCACCAAAAATTTACTCGCCCTCAAAATCCAACAATCTGTAGGTATTGTTTCAAAACACTTCAGATATTTTTAAGAGCCCAATCCAAAGGGATTCAAATTTCCCTCTGTCTTGCCTGGGTGCATCCCACTTAAGCACTAGATATCCCAGCGCAAATTCCTCCTTTCTCGCCTTAATGTCAAAGGCCTGCTTGATATTCTGTTGATGATCATAAGCTTTGTCCACCACCTGCTCTCTAGTCTGTTGGACCTCCACCAGTTGGTGAATTCTCCTGATCATATCATCAGGCTCTCCTTGACACTCCTGAAAGAATTTTGCTACTATTAGAGCTAGCTGAGAGGGAAATACAACTTATGTCCCATAAACAAGTTGGAAAGGGGATATGCCTAGGGACCTTTTGGCTATTACTCGATCATCCCACAGAGCGAATTTGAGATTTGAATCCCAGACCTTCTTATTGTCTTCCAATAATATTTTAATAAGCTTGATCAAACATTTGTTAGAAGACGTTTCCAGTCCCTTGCCTTGGGGATAATAAGGAGTGGAGTGAATAAGTGAAATCCCAAACTGCTCACATAACTTGATCAAAGGTTCAGACTTGAAGGATGCAACATGGTAAATAATGATTATGTCTGGACAACCAAACCTTGCTATGATATCCTCCAGGAAACTGATGACTACCTTGTGTGAAGCACTTATGGTGGGGATGGATTTTATCCATTTGGTGAAGTAATATGTTGCAGTTAGGATCCACCTTTGATGACCACTTGAAGCAAGATGAATCTCCCCAATGAAGTCCAATCCCCATTGTTGAAAGGGTGTTGATGTTACTACAAGATTCAGTGGCATGGATTTGAGCTGTTGATTTCCTGAGAACTTTTGACACTTGATGCAAGCTCTGATATTTCTTCAGACATCATTGAATAAAGTGGGCCAATAGTACCCAGCCCTAAGAATTTTGTAGGTTGTGGTCTTCCAGAAATGGTGTCCCCCACATAGTTCATTGTGAAAATCAAACATAATTCTCTAGGCCTCATGTGGATCCAGACATCTCAGAAGCACTCCTAGGGGGTCTTTCCAATATAATACCTAGTCAATAAGGAAATATCTTATTTCTTTGAGTTTCAAAGTTCTTGCCTTGCTCTTCCCCATTCCATCAGGAGGTTTTAATTCTTGCAGAAAATATATAATGTCTCCATACCAGGTGCATTCTACTAATGGTAAGTTGTCTTGAGAGCCTTTATGAGTCAACTCATCATGTTGATCAATAGAGTAATAATTAATGAAGTTAACCCCCAAGGCTTCACAATTAGATTCAGCCAACAACTTGGTTAAACCTTGCTCTTTAACTAGCTTGGTGGGTTTTATTTTTAGATCAAACTCAAGTATTTTGGCAATCCATTGGCTCCTCTTTCCGTCTATGTCATATTGAATAAGAATACCCTTCACATAAGTTGAAGGAACATATGAAATGACCTTTGAGTGCAAGACATAGACTCTGAAATCTTTGAGAGATTTCACTAAGGCATAGGCTTTCTTTTCCATAATGTCATATCTGATCTCAGCATCCCTCAATGCTCTGCTGAAAAAGGAAATAGGTTGCTTCAGCCCTGCATTGTTCTTCTGAAGTAGGGAAGTAGCTATTGTATCAAAGGAAGCGAAGGAAAATATCAGGAAGTCCTTGGAATAATCAAGACTGATAAGCACAGGTGCCTCAAACAATTCTTTTTTGATTTGTTCAAAGGCTTCCCTGGTTTCAACAGTCCACTTTACTTCATTCCCTTTCCTGAGCATGGTTGTAATATGCTTCACCAACTTAGCAAAATTTGAAACAAACTTCCTTAGAAAATTAATCTTTCCCAGAAAATATTGGACTTCTTTCCTGGACCTTGGGAGTGATAAGGTTTGGATCACCTCCACCCTGCTAGGATCAATACTCACTCCCTCAGTAGATACTATATGCCCCAACAACTTTCCCTCTTTCATGGAAAATATATATTTTTGAGGATTTAAAGAAAGACCAAACCTTCTACAGTTCAAGAAGACTTTCCTCAAGTGACAACAATGTTCTTTATCAGATATGGAAAAGACTATTATGTCATCCAGATATATCACCACAAATTGATCCTTCTCCCCAATGAAAGCTATGTCCATGGCTCACTTAAATGTTTCCCCTGCATTCATCAACCCAAAGGGAATTTTGGCATACATGAATGTTCCCCAAGGAGTGGTGAAGGCTCTTTTTTCTCTTTCCTCAAGCAGGACTCATATTTGATTATAGCCAGAAAATCCATCAATCATGGATATCCTTGATGCACCAGTTACCCTTTGTAAGATATGCTCCATCTTTGGTAAGGGGTAACTGTCCTTCTTTGAGCTCCTATTCATATTTCTGAAATCAACACAGAGTCTGATCTCTCAACTTTTCTTTATCACTGGGACCAGATTGGCCACCCATTCAAAATATCTCAAAGGGACTATGATTTGGGCATCCAATAGCTTCTTTACTTCTCTTTCCATGATAGGAAGCAATATAGGATTGATCTATCTTAGCTTCTACCTAAATGTCTTGGCCTCCTCTTTCAGGGGAATCTTATGCTCAATGAAAGTTGTGTCATAAGTCTTTAGGTCTTCATAGGTTCAAGAAAAAACATCTACGAATTCCCTCAATAGTTTAACATACTCAGCCCTCTGCTCTCTTGTCAAGCTGCTTGACAATTTGATAAACCTCGGTTTCTTCTCTATGCCAATGTTGCACTCAATTGTATCAGAATTATCTTTTGAGATTTGGACCTTTACTGCCACATCATTTCTATCAAAAATCCTTTCCAAAGGAACCAATCCCTTTGGAATGTGATTTCTAGGTAGCTAAACAATATGATGATCAACAATCTTGTTCAGAAGATCATCAGCATAAGGGTCGGTTTTAGAAGTTGGGTCTTGATCAGTGTGCAATTTTGAAAACTCCTCAATAGTCCCTAGGAATATCTTGATTTCAAGATCATCATCAAAGACCTTCCAATGCTTGACATTGCCAGGTATGGAGGGCCTGTACTTTACTTATGTATCATACCTAAGCTTAGGTGGCAGAGGGACTCTGAAATTGCTCGTTGAAGCAGCCAAGGAATCATCCATAGTGTTTTCTCCACTTGGAATAAATGATATATTGAAAGCTAGGAAAAAACTGTCAATGAGGTCCCAAGCTTCATTTCTGTAACTCCTAAGCCGAGGGTGCTTGGCCTGATAAGCATTTTTTATTTGATGAATGATCAGCTTAGCATCACCAAAGGTATATATTTCTTTAATCACCATGTCCTTTGCAGCCCTTAAGCCCAAAACAAGAGCTTCATACTCTACCACATTATTGGTAGCTTCAAACTCTAACTTGTATGACAGAGATACAGTTTCCAGAGCAGGCAAAACAAAAACTACCCTAGAACTAGCACCATCTTTAGAAGAAGCCCCATCAAAGAACATTTTCCATACAGAAGTAAGTGGGGAAGAATCTTCATGGGAGCTAATTGGTTGCTTTTTGAGTTGAAGAGGAGCCTCAGGGGTGTTGGTGAGTTGCAACAAGTTGGATCCCAAATAAGTATCAAGGGAGAAGATGGGATGGTTGGTGGGGTCTACCTCATAACTAATTATGTAAGCCAGTTGAGCTTCTCTGTACAGTATTCTGTGTTCCCCTCCAAAGACTGGGATGGTAGCATATGTTAGATCCATCTGTAATGTTCCCCCAAGCTTTTTAATCCAAGATCTTGACAATAGCATGCCAAACCTGGGAGGAACATCGACTACCACAATGTCCATGACCACACTCTTCATGGGAAGCTGAAACATGGTTACCACCAGGTATTTTATGACTCCAAGACATTTCACCCTTCTTGAATCAAAGGAGTACAGATCACGATAGGCTCTTGTTACTTCCAGCTCGAGCTCTTCCATAACTATTTTAGGCATGAGGTTATGGGAAGCCCCTGAATCCATTAGGGAATTATGCAGCACCTTATGATGTATGTTCAGGGACATGTAGAAGGGAGGGGATGAATCCTCTATATCCTCTACCATAGGGCCTAAGGTGATTGCGGGATTTTCATCTTGGATATTGACTGAGTCTGTGGAAAGCTAAGGTGGCTCAGACTGTAGCAGTTTAGAGAGGGACCTTTTAAAATATTCATGTTTAACTAACTCTGAAAGGGGGACAGGGATTCTGATTTTTTGGATTTCATGCTCAAAGTTAAAGGATGAAGGAGGCTTAGGAATTTCCCTTACCTCTGGGACAAGGTCTTTGGATATTGGCGAGTTATTCTGAGTTTTCTTTTCTTTGTCTTTGTTTGTTGCGGACATAGCAGGATTTTCTGAAACAAGAGGCTAATCAGGGCTATCAGACTTGCCTTCTTTATTTTTTGACATGAGGTTATACTTATTGGCACTACTACTATCTTTTCCCCCTTTACTCAGCTCATGTATTTGACTGTTCATGAGGGATTCTTCATAGGCGAATTGAGTCAAATGGGGAAAAGGGGAGGTGTCTTCAATATAGTGAATTTCAGGGTCTAACTCCTCTTCCTCCTTCTCTTCATCATCAACCAGGTTGTTTTGGAGAGGGGTTTGAATCCTTTGATCATCCCTATCTATGTTCCTTTGTTCCCTTGGCACAATCTGAGGAGCATGGTTGTTCGGCCTTCTGAATTTTCCTCTATTATCAATGTTTTAGAGATTTTTGTATGTCTTCTTCCCCTCCATTTTAATTTTCTCCATATCTGCAAACAATAACTTTACCAACTTGGTCAATTCATCTACTTGAGGGTGAGCTATAGGAGAACCAGAGGTTGAGGCCTCATATCTCCCTCTTCCCCTGTCTTTGTCATATTTTCTTCTGATTCGATTAACTGCCAACACATTGGATTCTACTTCCAGATTTGTGTCTTGTATGTTATCTAAGGAAGTAGCTCTCCTTTCTCTAAGCAGGAGGAAAAAAACGGGGTCAAAGGCACTAGCATAAATGATTTTGGCAGAGGCTTCTGATGGTTTTATTTCAGCAGGGATCTTATTGTACATCTTATTGAATCTTTTGGAGAAGTCAGAGATAGATTCTCCTTCCTTTCTCTTCAAGGACCCAAACTCTGTCATATAATACATGAAGTCTTTCTTATCTCCCCACTGTCTCAAGAAGGCATTATCTAGAGATTCAATCCCAACAACAGATCTAGGGGCCAGTCCCCTAAACCATTTCCTAACCTTACCATCAACACTATGGACATAGACTCTCATCCAGACATCTTCATCTTCTATGTTCAGGTTGTCTGCATAACTATAGAAGGCAGCAAGGTGTTCTTTAGCAGTTATATCCTCCTCCCCAGTGAATTTAGTCATATACTTTAGGTAATATTTAGTAGGGAGAGGATTCATGGGTTGGGATAGGACTAGAGGGGCATAGCTTGTAGCCACTATGGCATCCATTTTGTTTACAGGGGGATGAGCACCTACCATAGGGATATTAGGTGGAGGATAACTAGGAGGAGAGGGAATTAGAACATGGGAAGATGGAACTGACCTTGTAGGAGGAAAAGGAAACATCAAAGGATTTAAAGAGAAGGCTATTGGGCTAGAGGGGACATATGTTTTTGTTGGAACAACAACAACAACAGTAATAGGAGAAGGAATTGTAAAGCCTGGGGCAGGAAAATCTTCTGAATTCCTGGGTCTAGACCAGACTGCAACATCAGGGGAAATGGGAGTGACAAATCTCTCTCCCTCTAATCTAAGACCAAAAGGAGAAAAATCAACAGGAACACTCCCAAAATTTAACAAACGAGAAACTCCAACAAGAGGTATGATAGGAGAATGAGAAGAAGATATCGGAGTTTCTAACAGAGGGGAATGAGAACTATCAGAAATACCTAGTTTTGTAACTAAAGCTCCTTCTCTGAGAGCCTTTCCTTTTCTGATAATCTTATGTGKATCTGCTTCAAGTGTTGTCAAGGGAAACTAGGGGGTAGACCTTGTATGCCTGCCTCTGGAAGCCACAACCGAAACAGTAGGTTCGCCCCAGTCGAATTGTCACAATGGAGTCACCAGGTGCATAGTAGAAATCATGTAGGGCTYTGATGCCTAATGCACCTTCAGAATTAGAAGCTCAATGTCGTTCAATCCCRGGGAAAATCTTCAACTTCGTCCCTAGCAATGACACCAGAAATGTTAGCACCAGAAGTCACTCCTGGATTGCGGCAGGAGTAAGCTTGATACCCATCAGTTTTATATGTCACAAATGAATAAATYRRGTGGTCGAAGGGGTGCAGGCCCGGGAGAATACCATTTAACTCAGAAAAATAGGCTAGGCATGCACGAGCAAGGGAGGCCTTGGTCTAACTTCAGTTAGGAAGTTGATCTTAAAATGAGTGGAAGGAAGACTTGATGAGAATGGTGGATGAGACTGTTATGAGCATCCGACCTTGCAGCAATTCATAGAAGAAAAATAGGACACTGAAATGTTCCCAAGTGACACGAATACAATAGCACAATGATCAAACCTACATCACAATACTACTGTAACAACTCGACTAGATCCTCCAATTTTGAGTCACTCAGTGTAAGAGAGAAAGAATAACACAGAAACAGTTTCAAGACTGGTGAAAATACTGCTATGATCAAACATACACCACAACAACATAATAACCCTCGACTGGAACTTCCAATTCCAAGTGTCTTAACACAGTGATTACAGAGATGGAGAGAAGTTGACTTTCATTAAACAAGAAGTCTCAGATGCTAATACATAACCAGGGAAACCAATGCTTCATCAAACTTTACAATCAGGAGCCTAGCTCAACCATCAACACTAACAAAAATGGAAAAAATGCCTTTATATAGTCGGAACTGGCTCAGTTGTTGAAGATGTGATCATGACATGACTTTAATGCTTTGTGTTGATGAGTTTCCCTGTCAGGCTGTGCATGCAGATGATGGTTAGACTACCCATGCAGTTGGTTGTCAGATGCAATCTCTGTCAGGCTGGACTGACAGTCTGCCTCTGTGCGTATCCCTCTCTGGCTTTCTATTTATGGAAGGAGGCAACGTTCAACCACCACCACCTTCTGCAATAACTTATTTCTCAGGATCAGAAGTGGCATGAGTCAAACTTGGCACCTGGAGGACACGAGGGCCACTTTCTGCCTTCTGGAACTGAGTTAGACCTTCGCAAAGGGACTCAGCAGATAGTCGTAAATGAGGCCCTGACGAGGTGATGGTGCGAGCAGATCGAAAAAAGGTGGCCAGGTGGAGGGGACACTGAGGTTGGGACATCGAGCGATGAGGTGAAGTGTCATGACTAGGTGACGAGGAGACCGCAGTGTGATGGGTCAGCGAGTGGGGACAAAACATAGGTGGAGGTGGCACAAAGCAAGGGGGGTATAGGTGTCGAGAAATGAGAGGGGAAAAGGGGATGAGGTGGGCCAGGATGGCGCTGAGTGGAAAAAAAGTATGAGGGGGAGAGAGGAGGGATGGGAGTGGGAGATTTGACAGGGGGAAGGAGAGAGGTTGGGTGGAAGACACATGTTAGAAGGAGGTGAAGGCAGTAAACAGGGGAGGTAAGTGGTAAGAGGTTTACGGGGGCCCAACTTCCTGAGAGGGCACCACGTTAGTGGGGGCCCATGCTAGAAAACCACCCATATCAAACCCCCCCCCTCATTAAAGGAAAAACTATAGGGGGGGTCCAGAATCAATCCTCAACCGCAGATATGGGCCCTCCAATATCAGTCATTCAGACCTATGCGCTCTCATATTAGAACCCCCCCCCCCCTCATTAAAATCAGAATGACAGGGGGGGTCTGGAATTAAAACTCGACCACTGATCTGAGCACATGAATTCTAGTCGTCCAGATCATCCTGCTCTTTAGAATGGCGCGCCTTCACACCAAAACTTAGGATAAGTGGGGTTTTTTCAACTCGCTTTTTGTCATTCTTTTCACCAAAAGACCCCCTTACATGTTTATGTGATAACACTCGGTGCCTTGATACCTACTTTCATTATCGGTAGGCTCTCTCGCGTTTGTTAACAGTATACCTTAATGACCAGTAATCAAACGAAGGCTTATTGTGTTCGACCTCAACTCCTTTATTCACAAGATATAAACTTGCAACTTTGGCGGATCATGTAGAATACTTGAAGACATCAGTTCATAGTCACAACTTTCCTGAGTTGTTTCTATCTTTCATTAGACCAGTACCTATGTGACTTCAGTGACCATGGAAGATCAGATTGTACTCCATTGTATACAAATATCTTCAGATTAATTTTGAGACTGATTTTACTAGGCCTTGTTCGTGACTATGACAGCCTATGGCATGTATCCACCTTTGCATTTCCTATTCATGGTCATGAACAGTTGTTTGGTATATTTTCACATGGATGTGCAGTGTAATTCAAATTGGCAACCATGTATGCAAAGTCAAAATAGATTGTAATATTCTCATGAGAAACTAGTTCGTCCAGTTGGGTCTCCATTACTCCACTTCTAGGTATTATAATGTATTTTGGCCATTGCAGATACTACTCTAACCTCACACATTAGGGGGCATATGTTATAGAAATATTTGCCTCACCCTATGCAAATTTCCTCAGAAGGCCTTTTCCATTTCCCTATGCAGACTAGAAGTCCCTTTTTGCAATTCCCATAGCTAAAGATAATATTTTTCCACATATATGCACCCTAACAGTTATACAACATGCATATACATAGGTTGCACCATTATAGCTCACGTACATTGATTTTTGTGCCCAAAATTAAAAAATAGTGTCGGGTTTCCATGTCACATCACGAGATCCATGATCCTTGACCTTTCATATACTGGAAAGGTTATGACTCGGCCCTTCGGTTCCATTTGAAGGCTATAAATGGGCCATATCCAAGATGTGGAGAAGGGGGAATTAAACTTTGAGAGCAAAGTTGCTCTGGAGAAATTACTCACTTCATATTGAGTCTGCATCCCTTTATCCTTTTAAGTCTGAACACATTGTTCAGCCCCCAAGCTCTTCCCTACTTGATGGAGAACCTCATTGTCTCTCTTATATGATCTTTCCTTTGGTGGAGGATTGAAGTGGTGGAGGCCCGGCTGGAAGGGACTTAGTTTCTCGGTTCTGAACCTGCTAACACATAAGTTTGTCATTCATAAACTTATGTTGATTACATTTTAATAGAAATACTCTTTTCTCATCCAATTAACGTCTTGTAAATATTTTAATTGTTATTCCATGTGTTGGACATAGTGTCATTGATTTATTGTCATTGATGTCAATAGTCGATATCATTGATGTGATTATAAGTTGAGATAAAATCTCAGGAGGGTTAGCGAATGAATATCAAATCTCAGAAGAGATGGTGCAATGAAATTCAGAAGAATCATTGGAGAACTAGTCAACACTATATAATGATTGATGTCAAACAGTTGGATGATATGCAGATATTAAAGCTCAAGAGAGTTAACGAAACAAGATCAAATCTCAGAAGAAATGGCGCGTTGAAACTCAGTAGGTATGGCATGATGAAATTCGGATCAAATCAAGATCGTTGATGTGCAATCGCCAGATCAACGGTCGAGATGAATTGCGGAGAGCGAAAGAAGAATTAAACTAATCGCTAGTTACAATCCCGCAATCGGTCTAGATCATCAGATATCATACACTCAAACATCTACAACTGTGGTTGATCCAACAAACGATCAGATTAAGTCGTGACTGTCGGATGTGCAATTGTCAGATCAATGGTAGGGATAGATTGTGGAGATCATAATAAGTATTAAACATCATTCTATTTCCAATCCCATAATTAGTTAGGACCGTCAGATCTTACAACTTCAAATATCAACGATTGTGGTTGACTCACCAACAATGCACAACTTCAAATTGTGGGTTTGGGTGTCGATTTAAATCACTCGCAAGTTGTGGTTCTGCAATCATCGTCGACCATTAATCTGCTTCAAAGAGTCCACATCGATTGTTAGATAAAATCAAGTGGAAGTATAGGATAAGCAAGGTAAAATCTCTGAGATCACAATTATGCGAACTTTAGTCAGTCGTCAGATCATTCTAAAGTGGAAGGACAGGATAAGCTAGAAGAAGGATCATTGGATTTAAACCAAGGAAAAACTGCATCGTAGAATGATCAAGTCATTGATCTAAAAACATGATCAACGAACAACATTAAGTTTGGGTTAAAATTAGTGAGGAGGTTATTGTTCGGGGAATCTCACTTCAGAAGAATTGGCAACTTGAAAATTTGAAATACCCGAAGTCCTGAAATATGAAATGAATAAGGACTATCGGATCTAGAGGATATACGATGATCGTTGGATAGGGGTTTTTGGTCATCATATCACCTCAGCAAGGACACGTGGCAAACCATGTCAGCAAGTACACATGGCATAATCAGATGATGACATGTGTCAAGAGGAAATTGGCTC
>ML783099.1:279661-293741 GCA_009831015.1 Picea engelmannii
CAAGTTTCAAACTTATAGAGGTCAATTTGAACAACTGAAGATGAAATAATTTGAAGATATTGCAGCTTATTTTCTATGAGTTGATGAAATATTGAATGCTCTTAAAGGCTTATGAGAAGAAATTAAAGAACCAATAATTGTTCAAAAGGTACTAAGGTCTCTTCCAATGAGATTTGATCCTAAGATTTCAACACTAGAAGAAATAGTAGATCTTTCTACGTTAAGCATGGATGAGTTGCATGGAATCCTTAATGCTTATGAAATGAGAACAAAGAAGAAAAATCCATCCATGAAGGAAGCAACTTTCAAAGCATCCAAGAAGACAAAAAAGAATAAGCAAAATTCAAAGTCAAACTATAGTTGCAGTGATGATTCAAATGAATATTAAGAAACGGCCAACTTCATAAGGAAGTTGAAGAGAGAAATTGGAAAGTACAAAGGTTAGATTCCTTTAATATGCTTCAATTGTGGTAAAATCGGTCATTTTGTTGTTAAATGTCCTTATGCTAAGAATTCAGAAAGTGATGAAGAAGAAGCTCCCAAGAAAGAAAAGAAATATCAGAAACGAGACAAGAAAAGAAAGAAAAATAAATTATTTAAGAAAAGTATCTACTCAAGAGAATACATTTCCTCATTAGATGAGGATGATGATAGTGATAGTGATTCGGAAAGAGTACTCTTTATGGAATTGGAAAATGATGAAGAAGACTATGAAGAAGAAGGCGAAGTAGATCTTGAAGTAGAACTAATCAGTGCCTTAAGTGAGATAAAAATAGAAAGGAATAAAAACAAGTCACTCAAGGAAGAATTGGTCAAGGTAAAGGTGAGTTCTAAAAATCCTGACTATGAAGAAGCCCAACAAATTTTTATGAAGCTAAAGATCCAAGTAGAAGAAGCTAGAAGGATTGAAGAAACACTCAAAAACTAGTTGGAAGAAAAGGAGAAAATGAAGGAGAGCTTGGAAGCATAAATAGTCTCACCAAGGAAGGAACTTTAGAAGAAAGAAATGCAACATAAAAACACCAAAATATTGGATGAAATCATTAGCACTCAAAGGCCATACTATGACAAGTCTGGACTGGGATACAAACAAATGCAAACTAAGAAGGGTTCAATCTCCATGATGACAAAAAAACAAAGGAGTTATGCATAAGTCATCAGAGGTCCCATCAAGAAGGAAGAATGAAAGCCTTCAAAGGAGAAGATTCAGGAAATGGAAAGAACTCGAGAATAATATTACATAATAACTACACCACCTAGAAGATCCATAACTCATAACCAACAACCAGGAATGGAAAGAACTCAGGAAGAAGATTACATAAGAGAAACACCATTTAGAAGATCCGCCACACTCAAGTAGAAAACTATTTTTCTTGGTTTATGCTATTCCTGTAAAAAAAATGGGCACGAGACTATAAAATGTAGAACCTATGCTAAGAGAAAAATAAACTATGAAGGCTACTCTAGAATTAATCATGTCAGAATGCCCCATGAAGCGTATAAAAAAAAACTATAACAATTTTGGCTTATTAAATAATGAAGTAGAATGTTATAAATGCAACAATTTTGGAAACATGGCCAAATATTGCAGATTGATTGTTCCTCCAAAGGAACCAAATCAGGATTTCAATAGCCATGAACCATCAAGGATATGGAAAAGGAAGCAGGATAAATTGAACATGGAAGAATGTTCGATTTCTCTACAATCCCAAAGCAGAAAAAATGATTGGTATGTTGACAATGGTTGTTCAAAGCATATGATAGGTGACAAGGATAAGTTTGTAACTCTAAAGAAAGAAAGATATGGATTAGTTTTGTTTGGCAATGATAACTCAACCAAAATTATAAGAAAATGCACAGTCAGGCTTGGAAGTAAATATGCCATGGAAAAAAATGTCCTACTTGTCGAAAATATGAAGCATAATATGCTAAGTGTGATTCAAATGTGTGACCAGGGACATACACTTCTATTCGACTCAAAGAAATGTGAGATAAGGAAAGAAGGATCATGCAAGTTGGTGGTGAAAACAATAAATACTCCAAACAACATATACATCTTAAATGAGATCGGAAAGGAAAAATGTTTCTTAGGAAGAGAAAATGAAAGATGGCTTTGGAACTGAAGAATGGGTCATATGAACTTTGAAAACCTTGTCAAAATCAGTCGAAAGGAAGCGATAAGAGAAATGCCTAAAATTTAAAAGCTAGACAATACTATGTGCAAACACTATCTACATGGAAAACAAACAAGAATCGAGTTCAAAACAAAGGAATACTCTACAATAAAACCATTGGAGATTATACACATCAATATATGTGGACTGATTAGAACAAAAGGACCGAATGGAGAACAATACTTCATGCTACTTATTGGTGATTTTACAAGAATGATTGTAGTCTATTTCCTCAAGAAAAAGTCAGAGGCATTCAAATGTTTCAGGATATTCAAAGAGATGGTTGAAAACGAGACTGATTTGAAAATCAAGTGCTTGAGATCAGAAAATGGATGTGAGTTATGTTGGATAGTTGGTTTCCATTGATGTTGTTGGATAGTTGGTTGTCATTGATGTCAACAGACATGGTTGTCATTGATGTCAACAGAAGTGACATGGTTGTCATCGATGTCAATAGGAGTGACATGGTTTTCATTTATGTCAACTTTAGAGGAAGTCTAGAAGACTCTAGAAGTATTGGGTATAAATGAAGAAGTCTCTAAAGTGGCCCCCTTATGGATTATATTTAAACATGGCCCTCACAAGAAGACTCTTTGAAGAACCCTACAAGAAACCCAGAGTTGTGGTCATGAGGCCCGAATTTGACTGAGGAAAATGAGGTTGAAGAATACTTCAAGTGTATACAAAACCATCATTGATGGATAGTCCTTGTCATTTTGTTTCAAACGGTAGGTGGTACGCCACATGGTTCCTCACGAGTGATGAGTTATGAGGTAATGAAGTTGGAATCCCCAATGAATGGTTAAGAAGCCCCTAAATAGTTACAAGTCATTAACTAAAGGGTAAAATGGTTGCAACAAGAAGTCCTTAAGTTAAGGAAAGAAGTCGCATGGATAAGTATAAATACACTTCAAGAAGCCTCAATTATTATCTATCTTTCAAGTGATGTTTTGGTTTATCTTTTCATAGCATATCCGAGGTGGAAAAGTATGAGGTAGTGAAGTCTGAGGTAGCGAAGGGAAGCGAAGGAAATGTATGAAAAATATATTTTTGAGGTTATCTGCAGGTTGCAATGGAGAAAGGCATGGACATCTATGGGTCGTAGTGGAGAAAAGCACAAACATTTGCGGGTTGATGATGTACAGATCGTGGATTTGTTAAAAGGTGTTGAAAAATTATGCTTGGTCCAGGTTGCAGCAAGGCATGATGACACGATAGGGTTTTTACAGGGTATGAGATGGTATGAATCATGTTTCATCATGAGTAAAGGTGTGTCTTTATGTATTTGATGCATGGATGATTTGGGACATGCTTAAGGCATGTCTTGGAGGCCTCTTGGTACACGGTTGCATATGGTTTAGGTTCATGTATTGGTGATATTGATACATGCTTGAGACATATCCTTGGTACATTGTATATGGTTTTTATGGTTCATTGTTAGAGGCACATTTTTGTGATATTGGCATATACTTGAGGCATATCTTATGGCACATGGTATGATACATGCTTGAGGTACATTGTGGCACATGGTTTGGATATTTGGGCATATGCTTGAGGTACACCTTGGTGATGTTATGATACAATGATCAAAGACATATCTTGGCTATCTTGATATCTGGTTTGGTATATTTCATGGTGATGTTATCACATGCGTGAGGCACTTCATTGATGATATCTTATGATACATGGTGTATGGCATGATTGAGACATATCATGAGTGATTAGGTATATGGTTGATGTACATGGTATGGTACATGTTATGGTACATGGTTGATGTACATGCTATGGTACATGTTATAGTACATGGTATGGTACATGTTTCGGTACATGGTTGATGTACATGGTATGGTACATGTTTCTATACATGGTTGATACATGGGATGGTACAGGTTCAGGTACATGGTTCATGTACATGGTATGGTGATGGTTTTGGTATCCATGTGAGTGGATCTAGTTATAGTTGGTTGATGATGATATATCGATGAAAATGAAAGTGACAATGATAGTTATAGGGATAGTGACAAGTAGGATGATTGGTTGATCATTACTTTCAGGTTGATGTGACAATGACAATTACAAGTTGATGTGATAGTGACATTTATAGGTTGATGTGACAGTGAAAATTACAAGTTCATGTCATAGTGGCAGTGACAATTTTATTACAAGTTGATAAGACAATGGAAATGATAGTATCAGTGGTATTGATAGGTTGAGTCTACACTTATATTTCAAGGCGACAGGATGGGGCAAGGAAAGGGGGTTGTAGCCTGATCTAGATTTTATGAGAAGAACGAAATGAATACAAATTATTATTATGTTAAAGACAGAATAAAAGAGATACAGTAAAACTGGCTTCTATTCAATAAGGAAATATGTCAAAACTGTAAAATGCAGCGGAAAAACAAGTCTGTTGGAATGGTGGCGGCTTATCTCTGAGAAGAGATGTGATGACTGCAATCATTCAAAAGAAGATGAGTACAATGAGGCTCTGAAGGCCTTTTTACAATAAGAATTAATTCCAAAGCCCTAAACATCCAAAAACCTAACACTAGGAGATGAAGTGCAAAAAGTCATGTGGGCCCCGTTCGGGTAAGTTAGTACATCAACTTCCTGGGGCCGTAATTTTTGCATGTGATCTTTGTTTTAGGTACACGATAGCCCATTGGAAAGTTCTATTCGGGGACTACACATGTGTCCTTCAGAATCTAACTCCTTCTACAATTTGACTATGGCAAGCCCTAAAAACGTTGTTTAGGGCCTCAAAATGGCCCTCGAAGTTGGGGACCTGAAAACTAGGAAAAAACTGCCAAATTGGAAAATTGCCAAATTGAACTACTTGGAATAGGTGGGAGGACACCTAAATCCATATGGATCAATCCTCCCCCCTTTGGAAGAAATGGTATCCATTGTGTTGAGTTATGTCATCATATGAGGAAATTTCTGTTGAATTTGGCCTCGGGTAAGCCACTTGCCTTGGTGCGGGAGCTACCCTACTTTGACAACTCGATAAAGCGAGATCCTTTGCTAGAGAGTTCCCTTGACCTATGTGTCCACAATTGGATCACTAGATTCCTGTTGCATACAGTCATGATTGAGCTCTATTAGTGTCAATTGTTCTACTATCTCCGAGGTTTCCAATAATGGTGGGAAATATGACTGAAAGAGAGCCACTTTGAACACTCGGTGCCGACCAAGGAAAGGGGGAATGTTGAGCTCAAAATAAGTGTAACCAATGACCTTGGTGATAGTTTAAGGTCCATAAAGGATTGGGTGAAGCTTCTGATGGGGCCCTGTAAGGCGTTATTTCTGCAAGTGCAACCAAACTTTGTCTCCCACCTGAAACTTATGTGGCACCCAGTGTTGATCATGGTGTTTCTTGTACTTGGCATTAGACTTCTGTAAAATATCCTGAACTTGTTGGTGGATGTACTGGATCCGCTCAATGAACCGAGTGGCTTTGTCAGCTTCATTTGGATCAAGGGATGAGTCGACCGAGGTGGTCGCAAGGGGTAGTGAAACATCCATGGGACCCAATGGTTGGAATCCCAACCCCACCGGAAAGGGGTTGTGATCGGTTGAGCTATTTAGGGATCGATTGTAGCTATGATGAACATAGGAAAGACTCTCATCCCATGTGTGGGGGTGTTTGGAATTTTACATTTGCATGATATGCACAATCATCCGATTGACGACCTCAGTTTAGCCATATGTATGGGGGTGGAAAGCAATGGATTTGGTGAGCTTGGTGTCTAGCAGTGACCAAAGGCTCGACCAAAATGTGCTAAGGAACCCACTGTCCTGATCTAAGACAATGGTTTGTGGGATTCCAAAATGTACCAATACTCATTCAAAGAAGAGATTGGCAATGGCCTCTGTTGTGATGTTCTTCTTACAGGCGGCCAGAATCGCCATCTTGGAAAAGCGATCAACAACCACAAAAACACAGTCATTTCCCCTCTTGGTGGAGGAAAGGCCCGACATGTAGTCCATTGATATGGATTTCCATGGCCTGTCAGGAGTCGGCAGAGGGGTGTATAGGCCCTATTTCTTATTGGTTGTTTTGGCAATAGCACAGGAAGTGCGGGACCTAATATACTTACCCACATCTTGTCGAAGTTTTAGCCAGTAGAAATGTTTCTGCAGTATTGCCACTGTCTTTTTGACATCGAAGTGTCCTGCCACCTGATTATAGTGGGATTCCCAAATCATCTTTGCTCGCTCACTTGATGGAACACAGAGATGGCCCAAATGGCACAATAACCCATCCTAAAGATGGAAATTAGTGACAACTGAGTTTGTGACCAACATTTGGTAGGTGGTGGCGACTTCAGGGTCTGTATCATAGAGGTGGGGCCATATGGAGGTCTCGTGGATGCAAGAGTCTATCACCATGGTGAGTGTCATGACTGGAGGTCGGTTGAGGCAATCAACGACTCGATTGGTACTTCTTGGTTTATACTTGATGTTGAGGTGGAATGGTTGCAAGTCTGTGGACCACTTCTAATGGCGATCATTCTGCAACTTTCCTTGTGTATGCATGAACTAAAGTGTCTTATGAATAGTGTGGATGATTGTCTCCTTCTCAAGAATGTAATGTCTCCACTAGCAAGAATCTTTCACAATGGAGCACATTTCTTTGTCGTAAGTAGGGTACTTACGAACAACATTTGATAGTGTCTCACTATGATACGCCACGAGGTGGTCGTGCTGAGTGAGAATGATGCCCACAGCATATTCTTAGGCATCTGTCTCGATATCAAATGGTTGTTGCAGGTTTGGTAATGAAATTATTGGGGCTGAGAACAAGTGTTGCTTCAAATCATCGAACTCTTGTTGTTGGGACAGGCCCCACACAAATTTTGCCTTGCCACCACCTTGGTAGTGTGGTCCATTTTGTATACTACCCTGGTAGGGTAGTATTGTTCCTTAATAGCATCCCTGAAGGACTCCCAAGTGACTGTGACTGTAAATAATGAGGGTTCCTTTGTTTCCTTTTGCTCACAAAAATTTTCCCACCAATTTTTGACATGGGGAACGACTTTGAGGAGCACAAAATTAATCTTTTCTCTATTCAAAAAGTTATCGACAGAGAAATACCCTTATAGTAGATTCAACTAGTTGTCTACAACATCTGCGTCTATCTGACCTTCAAATATAGGAATATCATAGTTGATTTGTACTTTGAAGGGGGCGGCACCTCCACTTGAGGAAGATGTGTCACCTATTGGTAGTCGCCGAAGGATTTGTGCAAAACTATCCATCATCGCGTTCCTCTGTTGCATGATGGATTCCTCGAGCAACATTTTGAAAGGATCTATTGTCCAATCATCTTTATTTTCTCCTACCATTATAGGAAGCTTGGGCATGCGAGAGATTTTTTCCTCAAGAGAAACAAGCTCGAGACCCAATTCTTTGTACCTTGACCTCGTCGGGGACATGCATTAAGAATGACAAGGAGCAGACTGCTCTGATACCACTGATCCATATTTTATGAGCAGTGTTATCACCATATAATTTCCAGATGGTGTCCGAGTCTCAGAATTTTAATGAAGGATTAAATCGCCACAGAGCAATGATAATTTGGAGGACCTAGCTATACCTGGAAACGTATGGACAAAATAGCAGAGATATGAAGAGTAAAACTCAACAGACCGTTGATCAAAAAATCGGCATGGATCAATGGCTGAGACACGTATAGAATATGTAACTAGCGTTAAGCAGTCGAGAGCGGGCCAGGGAAAACCATCGCGGTTTATTGCGGGACACGTGGTGCCTTTAGAGGTGCATCGGGGAAAAGGGTTGTCTAACCAAAACCACTTTTTTCAACCCCCGATAACAAATTTTTCGGGAAAAGAACGGACCGTAGATATTGGAGTGGCCCGGATCAATGGTCGAGGCATGTATCAAAAATTGGAATAGCACGAGAATTAACCGACGGAAGGTGGACCAGGGAAAAATGTTGTGGTTTAAATCATGGACACGTGGCGCCCTCAAAGGCACATCGGGGAAAAAGGTGGTTCATCCAAAACCGTTCTTCTCCAACCCCTAATGTCAATAGATACCTATAAAAGGAGGAACCCCCGGCATTATTCTATGACAATTTGAAGTGTTCAAACGTTCAGAAATTTGGTGCAAAGCTTCCATTCAAATTTTGAAGTTCAGAACCGAACCAGACCAGTTTTTTCACTGCTTATCAAGTATTCTTCACCATGGCTTCCAATCCTATTTTTTTATCTATGAGTGAACCAGATATCTCCCGCAATGGAAAGAACTCATGCAGTTGGGTAAGACAAAGTACAACGTCCCCGGGGTCAACAGGTGATCTCTAGCTGTCACCAATCTTGCAGATCCAACAGAAGCATAGGGTGGAACAAATGGCACGGAAGTAGTCAAGCAGTGAGAGAGATTGTTCATGATGTTGAAACGTTTTCTTTTTTGCTAATTATTGTAAATCATTTCGTATACCGAAACTATTAGTCGAAACTGTTACGAAATCTGAAACGTTTCAGTTTTGGTTATTTTTTATCAAATTTGTTTAAGTATTGAAAGACTCAAATGAATTAATGTTGGAAGAAGTGCAAGAGAACCTTTTTGGTTGTATCAGACTCTATTTGTAAATTTTTTGAATCTAAATTGAATATAAATGCAGAATATTTTGAAGTCTCTATGAAAAGATTCTAACGGGTGGTGATATGAGCTTTGTTTCCCTTCATCGTATGTATTTCCTATAACCTGTCATTTCATTTACATTTTCTTTTGTTTAAATTGGAGAGTTTAAAGGCCCAGAATTCATCTTGTGACGCTCTTGGCTTAAGCAATTTAAACTATGTGATTATCTTCTTAACTTATTCAGAATTCATTCAGTAATGCTCTGATGCAGTTGTTTGTTTTCTTTATCTTCCTACACACTTTTTTATTTCAAGAATAACTCAAATTCATCGCCTTATTTAGCCTTTTTCCTCTGGAGAGTTCTATCACTCGATGCATTGTTTCCGTTCACTTTCATCATTTTGATTCCATAGCCCATAGTGTTTCCCCCTTCTTTGCCAACAACTTTATTAAAAATCCCCAAAACAAACCAAATCTAGCCATCGATTTCCATAGATATATCAAGTGACATGAGAGAGCCCTCTCTGAGTTGAGTAGGCTAGTGCCTCAGCTCTAAACCTGGTTGAAATAGTTACCTATGTCGTTTGTCTTTTCATCCAGACAAAATTTATAGAGTGCTAACAAGAAGAATGAAATAAATACATATTATAATTATGTTAAACACAGAATAACAGAGAGACAGTAAAACTAGCCTCTATTCAATAAGGAAATATGTTGAAAATGTGAAATGCAGCGAAAAACAAGCTTGTTGGAATGGTGGCGGCTTATATCTGAGAAGAGATGTGAAGGTTGTGCTCATTCAAAAGAATATGATTACATTGAGGCTCTGGAGGCCTTTTTATAATAAGCATGAATGCCAAAACCCTAGACATCCAAAAACCTAACCCTAGGAGATGAAGCGCCAAAAGTCATGTGGGCCCCGTTGGGGTAATTTAGTACATCAACTTCTCGGGGTCGTAACTTTTGCATACGATATCCATTTTATGCGCAAGATAGCCCGTTGGAAAGCTCTATATGCGGACTACACATGTTTCCATCATAATTTGACTACATGTATAGTTTGATTGTGGTGAGCCCTAAAAACGTTTTTTAGGGCCTCAAAATGGCCCCGTGTTAAAATTAGTTCAGAAATTCACCATATTATACCCAAATTTCAGCCTCCAATTAAGTCATAACAGCAAGCATTAAAACCTTTACTATTTGCGTTTAATGAGAAGAAACACTAATTAATATAGTTCTGAAACTAAATCTGCAACAGAATCATTTACTAACAGTGGAAAAAATATCCATAATCCACCATGAAAAATCTAGGTAAAATCCCAAGAAGAATAACACAGAAAAAATGACAGACTTGAGGAGAATGTTTCTTATTCATATTTATGGAAATTTGTTAGTATAAAAGTAGCTTAAATCAGCATACATCTTATGTACATTCACTCATAACTGAACTAAAACAAAACATATATCCTTAGTAACACAACCTGAAATCAAAAATGATTTCCTGTACAGACTGTACAGTTACTAATAGCAAATACATTTCTTGTTTTTTGTGCCCAGAAATTGGTACAGGTCTGTACCTCACTATACAGATATGTTATCAGTAGAAAAAATCCTAGAAAACGGTGCCAATACACAGCAGAATTTTCTGAGTTGGTCGGAGTTGCAAAGAAAACACAAAGATGTTGTACAGCCTCCACTGATGTTGATGCTGGTCTAGGAATGTGTTCCAATCCTCCTAGGAATGTGTGCCTCCTCCTGGATGATAAAACCCTTTCCCTCCAAGGTAATAAATCTCCTTGGGATGAAGGCCCCTTCAACTTCCCTCAATCTCTCCTCAACAAGTGCACCCTCATCTCCTAATGAGCTGCCTTTTATCAATTTCGAAATTTAAATCCTCTAACCCTTGATCTCCCTCAAGTGACTCTTCACTTGCCCTTGATATCAATGGTCATGATTTAATCATTCGTTAAGATCACTTAAGTTAATAAAGTGACCCATAACATCATAAAGTCACTTTTACATTTCGAAATTAAAAGAATCAACTTTATAAAGTCACTTTATAATTATAAAGTCAGTAGGAGATAATTTTCTCGGTCACTTCCACATGTTGAGCATTGCCAATGCAGAAGTACCTCCAAGATACCAAATCTCAACACTCCCTCTTAGCGAGAGAGGTACTTCAGGTATCACCACTAGAATTTGTCTTCATCTTATCAGCTGCCATAGTTGCTCCCTCTGTACTAGAACTCGTTTCTCCCTCTGAACATGAAGCCACTACTCCCACTACACTGAAAGCCTATGTTGCTACCTCCATTGTACCATGAACTGAAGACATGATCCTAGGATACTTCACACTCTCCTCAGCATCCAACTATGTCGACTCATGCCTTCTAAGTCCCTTGAGAGTCCCAGAAGAAGACTGAGTGCAATGTATCAACTCTCTCTCATGTGCTACCTGCCAACTCTCCGACACAGAATCTGAGTCCAAAATTCCACTGGACCCCAACACAAGTCTACCCAACAACCTATACAAGCCCTCATACTTGACACCAACCATCATTGTTGTGTCAATAGTTTCTCCCACAGGATATAAAATCACATGTCCATCGTGGAAAACAACTCCAAATCCACTCTCATCCAAAGCTGACACTGAGAGAAAATTAATTGTCAACTCTGGAATATATAATACCTTGCCAACCTCCAGAAGACCTCCTGAATCTAGTTGGAATCCCACCCTTCCAACCCCCTTTACTGCAAGTTGTGGGTCGTCTCCACAATTCACTCTAAAGTCTGAGTCTATCTCTATAAGATCGAGGAAAACTGACCTCAACCCGGTCATGTTTCGAGAGGCACCATTGTCCACAAACCATGACTCAATTTCCTCGAACACTAGGCATCCATTGTCCATGGGACTAGCCATGAAAGAGAACTCCTTCTCAAATTTATCAGCAAAATCTACAACCTGAGCTAATGTTGCCACCTCTGATTCTGGTTTCTTCTTCTTCTTCTTCAGACATTCACTAGCATAGTGTCCAGTCTTGTGACATGCAAATAATTTCACCTTTCTCATGTCCTTCTTCTTCTCATTTCCCCTTGCCACAAGAGAAACGTTCTTGTTGTCTACACCATCCAATACTTTTTCGTGAGACCCCTCTCAGATCTCCTCCTGCATAAAATCATCCCACAATCTGGTCAAATCAAGGAGCTTCTTTCTCTCCACCACACACTTGACGAAAACCCCCCACTCCTTGGTGAAGCCTTTGAGGGCTATCCGCACCAACTCTAAGTCAAGAATGACTTCTCCAACAGCTGCCAATTCGTCCTTCACCTTTGCAACCCGGGTGAGGTAGGTGGCCACACTCTCTCCTTTGACCATCCTAGCTCCATGGATCTTGTCCCAAAGAGACATTTTTCGGTTCTCATTCTTAGCCTCATACAAGCCTTTCAATGCAACCCACATTCAATTAGTTGTCTTTTTCTCAGCCATGTGTGGAATAAGGTGGTCTCTGACCCCATCCAAGCTTATTCTCCAAATCTTAGCTTCATTCACCTCATGAGCATCAAGAGTTGTGGGATCTATAGGTACAGTTACAACGGTGTTCGCAAATGACCACAATTTTTTCTCCTTGAGAACACAGTTGATTCTAACCTTCCACTGTAGGTAGTTGGAGACCCCCTCCAATCTATCTTCAAACCTGATGCTAGAAGTCATCTTTGTCCACCTAACAAAGAACCTTTTTTTGTCTTCTTCAAGAAAATGTACCAGCAAATCACTTGTTGTCCCAAGTGCCAAAATTCTACCCACTGAACTTCAGAGCACCTGCTCTGATACCATGTTGAAATTAGTTCAGAAATTCACCATATTATACCCAGATTTCAGCCTCCAGTTAAGTCATAACATCAAGCATTAAAACCTTTAATAGCTGCACTTAATGAGAAGAAACACTAATGAATATAGTTCTGAAACTAAATCTACAGTGGAATCATATACTAACAGTGGACAAAATATCCATAATGCACCATGAAAAATATGAGTAAAATCCCAAGAAGAATAACACAAAAAAAAATGACAGAATTGAGGAGAATGTTTCTTATTCAGCTTTAGGGAAATTTTTTAGTATAACAACAGCTTAAATCAGCATACATCTTATGTACATTCACTCATAACTGAACTAAAACAACACTTATATCCTTAGTAACACAATCAGAAATCAAAATTGATTTCCTATACAATTTGTATGGACTGTACAGTTACTAATAGAAGATACATTTCTTGTTTTTCGTCCTCATAAATTTGTACAGATCCATACCTCACTATACGGATATGTTATCAGTAGAAAAACTCCTAGAAAATCATGCCAATACACAACATAATTTTCTGAGTTGGTTGGTGCTACAAAGCAAACACAAAGATGATGTACGGCCTCCTCCAATCCATATTGTACAGCGTCCACTGATGTTGATCTTGGTATAGGAATGTGTGTCAATCATCCTAGGGATGTGTGCCTCCTCCTGGTTGTTGAAACCCTTTCCCTCCAAGATAAGAAATCTCCTTGGGATGCATGCCCCTTCAACTTCCCTCAAGCTCTCCTCAACAATTGTGTCCTCGTCTCCTAATGAGCTACCTTTTATCAATTTTGAATTGTAACTCCTCTAACCCTTGATCTCCCTCAAGTGCCTCTTCACTTACCCTTGAGATCAACGATCACAATTTAATCATTTGTTGAGGTCACTTAAGTTAATAAAGTGACCCATAACATCATAAAGTTACTTTTACATTTCAAAGTTAAAATACTCAACTTTATAAAATCACTTTTTAAAATCACTTTATAATTATAAAGTCACTAGGAGATAATTTGCTTGGTCACTTCTGCATGTTGAGCACTGCCAATGCAGAAGTACCTCCAAGCTACCAAATCTCAACACCCCGGAAGTTGAGGACCCGAAAACTAGGAAAAAACTACCAAACTGGAAACTACCAAAATGAACCAGTTGGAATAGGTGGGAGGCCACTGAAATCCATCTGGATCATAGCCTCTTTCTGGTTGGTGTTGGAGAACAAGGGAGTTGGATCTTCCTTCAGGTTGGATCTTGTAATTCAAGGGGTCGTAGCCTCCTTCTGGTTGGAGCCAGAGAACATAGGGATTTGGAGATTCCTTCAGGTTGGGACCTGTAAACTAGGGGGTTGGAGCCTCCTTCCAGTTGTAGTTGGAGAATTCAGGGAGTTGTAGCTTCCTTCAAGTTGGTGCCTCTAAATCAGGAGGTTTGTGCCTCCTTCCAATTGGTGTTGGAGAATT
>ML783099.1:298141-316148 GCA_009831015.1 Picea engelmannii
CACACACACACACACACACACACACACACACACACACACACACACACACACACACACACACACACACACACACGAGGAAGACCTGGTGGACTAATCTGTAAATCCACTTGAAGTTTTGGTTAATAAATCCATATTCACCTCACAAAAGGAGGTTATGCATAGATGGGTTTCAACAGAGATGAAGCTTTACAAAGTGAGGGTGATAAAGGTTATGACATATCTAGGGATAGAAACACCCCGAAGAGGATTATGTGAAAAGGTTTTAAGAGGATCAAAAATATTATAACTAAATTCTTGGGTTCCTTCTTGAAAAAAACCTATCCCATTAGGGAGGACAAAGAAGGAATCATTTTCAAACATGGGTCCTCTTTGAAGTGTGAAAACCCTCTTGTTTCATGGAATCCCTTGATCATCATTTATGGACTAGGTAGAAATCATGAGGGGGTAAGGTTTTTGGCACAATCTAATTGAAATAACATAAACGATAATCAGGTTTTAATACCCAAAATGTCAATATTAAGGATGAAAGTTTGTTCTCATGTTTGGTCCCTTCATCATGTAAGTTTCCCTCTTTAAGATCTTTGCATCCTGATTTAGAAGTCACTAGAGGTGGGGTAATTTTCAAGAACATATGTTTTCAAGGTTGGAGAGCCTTAAATTTTGGAAACAAAGGCTACCAAAATTATGATGGGTGTTATGGACCAAGTAAAAAAATAAGCATAAAATTTTCTTCTATTCAATAAGGAAATATGTCGAAACTGTAAAATGCAGCGGAAAACAAGTCTGTTGGAATGGTGGCGGCTTATCTCTGAGAAGAGATGTGACGACTGTGACCATTCACAATAATATGAGTACAATGAGGCTCTGAAATCCTTTTTACAATAAGTATTAATTCCAAAACCATAGACATCCAAAAACCTAACCCTAGGAGATGAAGCGCCAAAAGTCATGTGGGCCCCGTTGGGGTAAGTTAGTACATCAACTTCCTGGGGTCGTAACTTTTGCATACGATCTTTGTTTTAGGTGCACGATAGCCCGTTGGAAAGGTCTATTCGAGGATTGAACATGTTTCCTTCATACTCTGACTCCACCTACAATTTGAATATGGTGATCCCTAAAAATGTTGTCTAGGGCCTCAAAATGGCCTCGGAAGTTGAGGACTCGAAAACTAGGAAAAAACCGCCAAATTGGAAAATTGCCAAATTGTAAAATTGCCAAATTGAACTAGTTGGAATAGGTGGGAGGACACCTAAATCCATATGGATCAATCCTCCCCCATTTGAAAGAAATGGTATCTATTGCGTTGAGTTTCTCCATCAGATGAGGAAATTTATGTTGAATTTGGCCCCGGGTGAGCCACTTGCCTTGGTGCAGGAGTTGCCTTGCTTTGACAACTCAATAAAGTCGGATCCTTTGATAGAGAGTTCCCTTGACCTGTGTGTCCACAATCAGATCAATGTATTCCTGTTGCATGCAGTCAGGTTTGATCTCTATTGGTGTCAATTGTTCTACTATCTCTGAGGTTTCCAATAATGGTAGGAAATATGACCGAAAGAGAGCCACTTTGAACACTCGGTATCGACCAAGGAAAGGGGCAATGTTGAGCTCAAAATAATTGTCACCAATGACCTTGGCGATGGTTTAAGGTCCATAATGGATTGGGTGAAGCTTCTGATGGGGACCTGTAAGGTATTATTTCTGTAAGTGCAACCAAACTTTTTCTCCCACCTGAAACTTATGTGGCACCCAGTGTTGATCATGGTGTTGCTTTTACTTGGCATTGGACTTCTGTAAAATATCCTGAACTTGTTGGCGTATGTGTTGGATCCACTAAATGATCCACGTGGCTTTTTCAACTTCAGTTGGATCAAGGGATGAGTCAATCGAGGTGACCGCAAGGGGTAGTGCAACATCCATGGGACCCAAGGGTTGGAATCCCAACCCCACCTGAAAGGGGTTGTGATCATTTGAGCTATTTAGGGATCGATTGTAGCTATGATGAACATAAGGAAGACTCTCATCCCATGTGTGGGGGTGCTTGGAATTGTACATGTGCATGATATGCACAATCATCCAATTGACGACCTCAGTTTATCCATATGTATGGGGGTGGAAAGTAGTGGATTTGATGAGCTTGGTGTCCAGCAGTGACCAAAGGATCGACCAGAATGTGCTGAGGAACTGACTGTGATGATATGAGACAATGGTTTGTGGGATTCCAAAATGTACCAATACTCATTCAAAGAAGAGCTTGTCAGTGGCCTCTGTTGTGATGCTCTTCTTATAGGCGGACAGAATCGCCATCATGGAAAAGCAATCAACAACCACAAAAACACAGTCATTTCCCCTCTTGGTGGACAAAAGGCCTGACATGTAGTCCATTGATATGGATTTCCATGGCCTGTCAAGAGTAGGCAGAGGGGTGTATAGGCCCTATTTCTTATTGGTTGGTTTGGCAATAGCACAAGAAGTACAGGACCTAATATAATTGCCCACATATTGTCGAAGTCTTAGCTAGTAGAAATGTTTATGCAGTACTGCCATTGTCTTTTCGAAGTTGAAGTGTCTTGCCACCTGACTGTAGTGGGATTTCCGAATCATCTTCGTTCGCTCACTTGATGGAACACAGAGATGGCCCAAATGGCACAACAACCCATCCTGAAGATGGAAATTAGCGACAACTGAGTTTGTGCCCAACATTTGGTAGGTGGTGACGATGTCAGGGTCTGTGTCATAGATGTGGGACCATCCAGAGGTCTTGTGGATGAAAGAGTATAGAACTGTGGTGAGTACCATGACTGGAGGTCTGATGAGGCAATCAACGACTCGATTGGTACTTCATGTTTTATGCTTGATGTTGAGGTGGAATGGTTGCAAGTCTGTGGACCACTTCTAATGGCAATCATTCTGCAATTTTCCTTGTGTCTACATGAACTACAGTGGCTTATGAATAGTGTGGATGATTGTCACCTTCCCAAGAATGTAATGTCTCCACTAGCAACAAGCTTTCATAATGGAGTACATTTCTTTGTCGTAAGTAGGGTACTTACGGACAACATCTGATAGTGTCTCACTATGATAGGCCATGGGGTGGTCGTGCTGAGTGAGAACGATGCCCACAACATAATCAGAGGCATCTATCTTGATATCAAAGGGTTGTTGTAGGTATGGTAATGAAAGTATTGGGGTTGAGAACAAGTGTTGCTTCAAATCATCAAACTCTTGTTGTTGGGACAGGCCCCACACAAATTTTTCCTTGCCACCACCCTTGGTAGTGTGGTCCATTTTGTATACAGGTCGTCATAAATTTAAACAGGGTAGTATTGTTCCTTAATATCATCCATGAAGGACTCCCAAGTGACCGTGACTGTAAATAATGAGGGTTCCTCTGTTTCCTTTTGCTCACAAAATATTTCCCACCAATCTTTGACATGGGGAACAACTTTGAGGAGCACAAAATTAATCTTTTCTCTATTAAAAAAGTTATGGAGAGAGAAATACCCTTCTAGTAGATTCAACCAGTTGTCTACAACATCTGTGTCTATCTAACCTTCAAATATAGGAATATCATAGTTGATTTGTACCTTGAATGGGGCAGCACCTCCGCTTGAGGAAGATGTGTCACCTATTGGTAATTGCAAAAGGATTTGAGCAAAACTATCCATCATCACATTCCTCTATTGCATGAGGGATTCCTCGAGCAACATTTTGAAAGGATCTCTTGTCCCGTCATCTTTATTTTCTCCCGCCATGATAGGAATCTTGGTCATGCGAGAGATTTTTTCCTCAAGAGAAATAAGCTCGAGACCCAATTCTTTGTACCCTGACCTCGTCGGGGACATGCATTAAGAATGACAAGGAGCAGACTGCTCTGTTACCAGTGATCCGTATTTTATGAGTAGAACGAAATGAATACAGATTATAATTATGTTAAACACAGAATAACAAAGAGACAGTAAAACTGGCCTCTATTCAATAAGGAAATATGTTGAAACTATGAAATGCAATGGAAAACAAGCTTGTTGGAATGGTGGTGGCTTATCTCTGACAAGAGATGTGAAGGTTGTGCTCATTCACAAGAAGATGAGTACATTGAGGCTCTGGAGGCCTTTTTATAATAAGCATGATTTCCAAAACCCTAGACATCCAAAAACCTAACCCTAGGAGATGAAGCGCCAAAATTCATGTGGGCCCCGTTGGGGTAATTTAGTACATAAACTTCTCGGGGTCATAACTTTTGCATACGATATCCATTTTATGCGCAAGATAGCCCGTTGGAAAGGTCTATCTGAGGAATACACATGTTTCCATCATAATCTGACTCCATCTATAGTTTGATTGTGGCGAGCCCTAAAAATGTTTTTTAGGGCCTCAAAACGGCCCCGTGTTGAAATTAGTTGAGAAATTCACCATATTATACCCATATTTCAGCCTCTAATTAAGTCATAACATTAAGCATTAAAACCTTTACTAGCTGCACTTAATGAGAAGAAACACTAATTAATATAGTTCTGAAACTAAATCTGCAGCGGAATCATTTACTAACAGTGGACAAAATATCCATAATCCACCATGAAAAATATGGGTAAAATCCCAAGAAGAATAACACAGAAAAAAAAGGCAGAATTGAGAAGAATGTTTCTTATTCAGCTTTAGGGAAATTTATGAGCATAACAACATCTTAAATCAGCATACATCTTATGTACATTCACTCATAACTGAACTAAAACATAACATATATCCTTAGTAACACAATCTGAAATCAAAATTGATTTCCTTTACAATCTATATGGACTGTACAGTTACTAATAGCAGATACATTTCTTGTTTTTTGTGCCTAGAAATTGGTACAGATCCATACATCACTGTACAGATATGTTATCAGCAAAAAAATGCTAGAAAAGTGTGCCAATAAATAGCATAATTTTCTGAGTTCATTTGAGTTGCAAAGCAAACACAAATATGTTGTACGACCTCCTCCAATCCGTACTGTATGGCCTTCACTGATGTTGATGTTGGTCTAGGAATGTGTTCCAATCCTCCTAGGGATGTGTGCCTCCTCTTGGCTACTGAAACCCTTTCCCTCCAAGCTAAGAAATATCCTTGGGATGTGTGCCCCTTCAACTTCCCTCAAGCTCTCCTCAAAAAGTGCACCCTCATATCCTAATGAGTTGCCTTTTATCAATTTCGAATTGTAAATCCTCTAACCCTTTATCTCCCTCAAGTGACTCTTCACTTACCCTTGATATCAACGGTCACGATTTAATCATTCGTTGAGGTCACTTAAGTTAATAAAGTGACCCATAATATCATAAAGTAACTTTTACATTTTGAAATTAAAAGACTCAACTTTATAAAATCACTTTATAAAGTCACTTTATAATTATAAAGTCACTAGGATATAATTTGCTTGGCCACTTCCGCATTCTAAGCGTTGCCAATGCAGAAGTACCTCCAAGATACCAAATCTCAACACTCCCTCTTAGCAAGAGAGGTACTTCTGGTATCACCACTAGAATCTATCTCCATCTCATCAATTGCCATAGTTGATCCCTCTATACTAGAACTCAGTGCTCCCTCTAAACATGAAGCCACTACTCCCACTACACTGGAAGCCTCTTTTGCTACCTCCATTATACCATGAACTGAAGACATGATCCTAGGATACTTCACACTCTCCTAAGCATCTATCTGTGTCGACTCATGCCTTCTAAGTCCCTTGAGAGTCCCGGAAGAAGACTAAGTGTCATGTATCAACTCTCTCTCCCGTGCTACCTGCCAACTCTCTGACACAGAATCTGAGTCCAAAAATCCAATGGACCCCAACACAGGTCTACCAAACAACCTGTACAATCCCTCATACTTGAAACCAAGAATCATTGTAGTGTCATCAGTTTCTCCCACAGGATATAAAATCACATGTCCACCGTGGAAAACAACTCCAAATCTACTCTCATCCAAAGCTGACACTGAGATAAAATTAATTGTCAACTCTGGAATATATAACACCTTGCCAACCTCTAGAAGACCTCCTGACTCTAGTTGGAATATCACCCTTCCAACCCCCTTTACTGCAAGTTGTGGGTTGTCTCCACATTTCACTCTACAGTCTGAGTCTATCTCTGTAAGATCGAGGAAAACTGACCTCAACCCGTTCATGTTTCGCGAGGCACCATTTTCTATAAACCATGACTCAATGTCCTCTAACACTAGGCATCCACTGCCCATGGGACCAGCCATGAGAGAGAAATCCTTCTTAAATTTCTCGGCAAAATATGCAACCTGAGTTGATGTTGCCTCCTTTGGTTCTGGTTTCTTCTTCTTGTTGTTCAGACATTCACTATCATAGTGGCCAATCTTGTGACATGCAAATCATTTCACCTTTCGCATGTCCTTCTTCTTGCCATTTATGTTTTCCACAAGAGAAACGTTCTTGTTGTTTGCACCATCCAATACTTTTTCATGAGACCCCTCTCGGATCTCCTTCTATGTAAAATCATCCCACAATCTGCTCCAATCAAGGAGCTTCTCTCTCCCCACCACACACTTGACAAAAACCTCCCACTCCTTGGTGAAGCCTTTGAGGGCTATCCGCACCAACTCTGAGTCAGGAATGACTTCTCCAACAGTTTCCAACTCGTCCTTCACATGTGCAACCCATGTGAGGTAGGTGGCCACACTCTCTCCTTTGACCATCCTAGCTCCATGGCGCTTGTCCCAGAGAGACATTTTTTGGTTCTCGTTCTTAACCTCATAAATGTCTTTCAGTGCAACCCACATTCCATTGGTTGTCTTTTTCTCAACCAAGTGTGGAATAAGGTGGTCTCTGACCCCGTCCAATATTATTCTCTGAGTCTTAGCTTCATTCACCTCATGAGCATCAAGAGTTGTGGGATCTGTAGGTACAGCTACAACGTTGTTCGCAAATGACCACAATTTGTTCTCCTTGAGAACATTGTTGATTATAACCTTCCACTGCAGGTAGTTGGAGACCCCCTCCAATCTATCTTCAAACCTGATGTTGGAAGTCATCTTTGTCCACCTAACAAAGAACCTTTTTTCTGTCTTCTTCAAGAAAATGTACCAGCAAATCACTTGTTGTCCCAAGTGCCAAAATTTTGCCCACTAAACTTCAAAGCACCTGCTCTGATACCATGTTGAAATTAGTTCAGAAATTCACCATATTATACCCAGATTTCAGCCTCCAATTAAGTCATAACATCAAGCATTAAAACCATTACTAGCTGCACTTAATGAGCAGAAACACTAATTAATATAGTTCTGAAACTAAATCTGCAACAGAATCATATACTAACAGTGCACAAAATATCCATAATGCACCATGAAAAATATGAGTAAAATCCCAAGAAGAATAACATAGAAAAAATGACAGAATTGAGGAGAATGTTTCTTATTCAACTTTATGGAAATTTATGAGTATAACAGTAGCTTAAATCAGCATACATCTTATGTACATTCACTCATAACTAAACTAAAACAGTGCATATATCCTTAGTAACATAGTCTGAAATCAAAATTGATTTCCTGTACAATCTGTATGGACTGTACAGTTACTAATCGCAGATACATTTCTTGTTTTTCGTGCCCAGAAATTGGTATAGATCCATACCTTACTGTACGGATATGTTATCAGCAGAAAAACTCCTAGAAAATCATGCCAATACACGGCAGAATTTTCTGAGTTGGTTGGAGCTACAAATCAAACACAAAGATGATGTACAGCCTCCTCCAATCTGTATTGTATGGCATCCACTGATGTTGATGCTGGTCTAGGAATGCATGCCAATCATCCTAGGGATGCATGCATCCTCTTGGTTCTTGAAACCCTTTCCCTCCAAGCTAAGAAATCTCATTGGGATGTGTGCCCCTTCAACTTCCCTCAAGATCTCCTCAACAAGTGCGCCCTCATCTCCTAATGAGATGCCTTTTATCAATTTCAAATTGTAACTCCTCTAACCCTTGATCTCCCTTAAGTGACTCTTCACTTACCCTTGAGATCAACGATCATGATTTAATCATTCGTTGAGGTCACTTAAGTTAATAAAGTGACCCATAACATCATAAAGTCACTTTTACATTTTGAAGTTAAAATACTCAACTTTATAAATCACTTTATAAAGTCACTTTATAATTATAAAGTCACTAGGAGATAATTTATTTGGTCACTTATGCATGTTGAGCACTCCCATTATATAAGTACCTCCAAGCTACCAAATCTCAACACTCCATAAGTCGAGGACCTGAAATCTAGGAAAAAACTACCCAACTAGAAACTACCAAAATGAACCAGTTGGAATAGGTGAGAGGCCACTGAAATCCATCTGGATCAAAGCCTCTTTCTGGTTGGTGATGGAGAACAAGGGAGTTGGATCTTCCTTCAAGTTGGATCTTGTAATTCAGGGGGTTGTAGCCTCCTTCTAGTTGGATCCAGAGAACACAGTGAGTTGGAGATTCCTTCAGGTTGAGACCTGTAAACTAGGGGGTTGGAGCCTCCTTCCAGTTGTAGTTGGAGAATTCAGGGAGTTGTAGCTTCCTTCAGGTTGGTGCCTCTAAATTAGGAGGTTTGTGCCTCCTTCCAATTGGTGTTGGATAATTGGGAAGTTGGTGCTTCCTATGAATTTATTCTTGATATATATAAGAAAGCATTCTATGGTTTTCTCCCATTTGGGTTTCCATGTAAATTCTTGTGTGTTGTATATATGTGGTTGTTTATTATGCACTGATGAATGATACTATTTATGATGCAATAATATATTGAATTCATAAGTATTGAATACTACTTATAAATTTGAAGTTCATATATTGTGATTGAAAGTGGTAAAAATTTCTCATACTGATTCACATCCCCCCCCCCCACCCCTCTTAGTATTCCAACAAGTTCACATCAAAATAATTCATGGAATTTTGTGAATATCATGGAATAAAAAGGCAATTCTCAATAGCTAGGACACCTCAACAAAATGGAATAGTTGAAAGGAAGAACATAACTATACAGAAGATGGTTGGAACCATGTTGAAATATTCCAAGTTGAACAGAGGAATTTTTAGAAGCAACAATTAAAAGACTCCATATGAGCTATGGAAGGGAAGGCTAGAGAATGTCAAGCACTTCAGAGTGTTTGGAAACATATGTTACATAAAAAGAGAAGATAAAAAGATTGGAAAATTTGACTCTCGAGTTGATAAAGGCATATTGGTTGGATACTCAAGAAAAATAAAGGCATACAAATGTTAAAATCTAAGACTCAACATAATAGTGGAAAGCATCAATGTAAATATTGATGAAACAAATATATTGAAGACGGGAGAAGAAATCATAAATTCAAAAGAGTAGGAAGTAGAAGAAGAAAAACTAAAGAAAGAAGAGATAGAAGAAGAAGAAAAACAACAATAACAAGAAGAGAATCAGCCAAACGAAGAACAAGAAGAAAATGACCAGGAAGACCTTCAAATACCTTCTAGAACACCTAGCCCCTAGGCTTAGAAAAATCATCTACTAGAGAAAATTATTGGAGACAAAAATGCTAGAATAGAAACCAGAGGAAGAAAACAGGTCCATACACTAGAATAAAGACATCTAGAATTACTATCTACAGTTGAACCAAGCCATTTTGAGGAATCCAATAGATGTGCTTTGCATATAAATGAATGTTCAGCCAAGGAAGCCCAAGTCTTCCCAATGGGGCCCCAAGAGCCCCAAGGGGCCGGGAAAGCACCTGCAAGGTGGTTGGAAGGGGGCAGGGGCAAGGAGCGCCAAGTGGGCGGGAAATAGCCAATGGAATACCTAGAGGATAAGGAGGGGTTATGGAGGGGACAGACCCGGAGGGTATGGATGGGGCATACCCTGAGGGTCTAGAGGGAACAGAGGGTGAGGAGGATGATGAATATTGGATCAAGGCCATGGAAGAAGAACTGAATCAAATATAAAAAAAATGAGACATGGGAATTGGTTCCAAGACCTAAGGATAAAAATGTGATTGGTACAAAATGGGTGTTTAGAAACAAACTAAATGAAGATGGACATGTAACTAGAAACAAGGCAAGGCTAGTATGCAAAGGATATGCTCAAGTTGAAGGAGTAGATTTTGAAGAAACTTGTTTTCCTATTGCCATAATAGAAGCAATCAAAATGATCTTGGCCTATGCATGTTCCAAAAGGATTAGAGTATATAAGATGGATGTCAAATCAACATTTCTAAATGGATAATTAGAATAATAAGTCTACATCGAACAACCAAAAGGTTTTCTACTGTCAAAAATAGAAGATTAAGTTTGTAGGTTGAAGAAAGATCTGTATGGACTCAAGCAAGCCCCTAGATCCTGGTATTCAATATTGAACAAGTACTTACAACAACAAGAACCCATAAAGGGAAATGCAAATAATAATCTCTACATAAAAGTGGATCTGGACAACATACTTATCATTTAAGTATATGTGGATGGCATCATCTTTGGAAGTGACAATGACATGATGAGTAAGAATTTTTCCAAATAGATGCATAATGAGTTTGAAATGTCCCTACTTGGTGAGTTGACTTTCTTTTTGGGACTTCAGATATCTCAGCTAGATGAAGGTATTTTCATTTTCCAAACCAATTACATCAAACAAATGTCGAAGAATTTCGAAATGGAAGATTGCAAACCCGTAAGTACTCCTATGGTGACTAGTTGCAAGTTGAGAAAAGATGATGAATCTAAGGAAGCATATCAGAGACTCTATAGATAAATGATTGAAAACTTACTCTATGTGATAGCCTCAAGACCATATGTAATTCAAGAAGTTGGGCAGGTTGCAAGATTTCAAGTGGCACCGAAGGAAACCCATGTTCTGACAGTAAAAAGGATTTTCAGATATCTCAAAGGAACAACAGATTTTGGATTGTGGTATCCAAAAGGGAATGAGTTGACTATGGTCGCCTACATAGATGTAGATTGGGAAGGAAGAATTGATGATAGAAGAAGTACTAGTGGAGCAACCTTCTACTTGGGTGATTGTCTGGTGTCCTAGTTATGTAATAATAAGTCCTAAGTATCATTGTCTACAACATAAGAAAAATATATTGCAGCAACAACATGTTGTACTCAGGTCCTCTGGATGAAGCAAACTCTGCAAGACATACAAGTAAAATATGATGAGCCCATCTCAATAATTTGTGACAATAGTAGTGCTTTGATACCACTGATACAGATTTATGAGTTGAAAAAAAAGAAATAATAGACTGAATACAATAACACGGAGATACAGAGAACAACAACATATTTCCAGTGAACAATAACTTCTATTGAATAAATAAAATAGGATGAAAATGTAAAACTGCATAATTGAAAACAACTTACTCTAATGGTGGTAGCTATCTCTAAGAAGATATGTGGTTGCTACTCACATCCGTCTAAGCATAATGATTACAATGAGGCTCTAGAGGCATTCTTAACATTACTCATGAATTCCAAAACCCTAGATATCCAAAAACCTAACCCTAGGAGATGAAACACCAAAAGTTATGTTGGCCTCGATGGCTAAGTTGGTACCTCAAATTCTCGGGGTCATAAATTTTGCATACAACCTCTGGTTTATGTGCATGATAGCTCGTTAGAAAGGTATTTTCAAGAAATACACATTATTTTGTCAAAATCTGACTTCTTCTACAGTTTGACTGTGGAAATCCAAAAAAAAATTGTTTAGGGCCCCAAAATGACCCTAGAAGTACAAAAAGATGTACTAACATGAAAAATTCCAAAATAATCCAGTTGGATTAGGTGGGAGGCCACCAATCACCACCTAGAATATGTGTAGGGATTCAGACAGCCCCAGAAGTGTAGAACCCACAATTACAAAGAATTATAGAAGAACATGATGAACTAACAATTGTCAAGACGAGCCAGTTGGAATAGGTGGGTGACCACCAATATCCACTTGGATCAGTTTGTGCTCAGATCCAATACTCTCCTTACCTAATCTGCAACAATCGTTTGAGATTGATATTGATCCCTCTGACTATGTTGTATCTGCAGTTCTCACTTAGTATGGTCATCCAGTAGCATACCATAGTGAGACACTCTCAGATACTGTCCAGAAATACCCCACCTATGACAAAGAAAGGTATTCCATTGTGAAAGCCTACCATCAATGGAAACATTACATTTTGGGAAAGGAGACAATCATTCACATTGATCACAAGCCTATGTAGTTCATACAGACACAAGGGAAGTTGCAGAATGGTCACCATAAAAAGTGGTCCACATACCTACAACAGTTCCATCTCAACATCAAGTATAAAACAGGGAGCACAAATCGTGTCACTGACTACCTCAGTATCCCTCCCATTGCTACACTCACCAAAGTGCTCCATTCATGTGGGAATGAGGCATCTGAGTGTCCCCAACTTTATCAATGTGACCCTGACTTCACCACCACCTATCATCTCTTGGGTACATGAGAGAATTTCACCGATTTTCACATCCAGGATGGACTATTATGCCATCTAGGCCACCTCTGTGTTCACACAAGTGAGCTTGCAAATATTATTTGGGAGGCTCACTACAGTCGGATGGCATGACATTTTGGCATGGAAAAAACTATGGCCATCCTACAAAAACATTTTTATTGGCCAAAACTTCTACAAGATGTCAGCAAGTATATCAGATCTTGCACTGCATGTTCCATTATCAATCCCACCATTAAGAAGCAAGGCTTATACACACCTCTTTCTACTCCTGGGAGGCCTTGGGAATCCATCTCGATTGATTACATGTCTAGCCTTCCATCCACCAAGAATGACAATGATTGTGTATTTGTGGTGGTTGATCGGTTTTCAAAAATGGTCATTATCACAGCCTACAAGAATATCATCACAGTGGCAAATACTACCAAGCTCTTCTTTGAACATGTGTGGATCCATTTTTGGATAGCACAAACCATCACCTCATATTAGGACAACAGGTTTATCAACACATGTTGGTCGCGTCTCTGGTCACTGTTGGACACCAAGCTCACTAAATCCACTACTTTCCACCCTCAAACCGATGGCCAAACATAGGTCGTCAATATAATGATTGTGCACATCATGTGCATGTACAACTCTGACCATCCATGTACATGGGATGAGAGTCTTATATATGCTCAACACAACTGCAATATGGCTCTCCATAGCTACACCAGCCATAGCCCATTTCAGGTGGGGCTGGGATTCCAACCCTTAGGCCCCATTAATGTTTCACTACCTCTTGCAACCACAGATGTAGAATCTTCCCATGTCTAGTCCGAGGCCAACAAAGCCACCAGATTCATTGACCATATTCAACACATCCACCAACAATTCCATGAGATTTTGCAGAAAGCCAATGCTAAGTACAAGCAGCGCCATGATCAACATCGGGTATTGCACCAGTTTCAGGTGGGAGACAAGGTTTGGTTACATTTGTAGAAAGAGCACCTTACAAGGCCCCATCAGAAGCTCCTCCCACTTTTATATGGGCCTTACACTACAACCAAGGCTATGGGTAGCAATTCTTTTGGGCTCAACACTCCACCCTTCCTTGGCTTGCACCCTGTGTTCAATGTGGACCTCCTTCAGCCATATTTTCCACCATTATTGGACACCTCGAAAATCGCAAAACAATTGAAACCAATAGAGATAAACCATGACTACATGGAACATGAATCCATTGTTCAGATAGTGGACACACAGGCCAAGGTCACTCACCAACAAAGGATCCAGYTTTATCGAGTTGTCAAGGCGGGGCAACTCCTACACCAAGGCAAGTGGCTCACCCGGGGCCAAATTCAGCATAATTTTCCTCATCTGATGGGGGMACTCAATGCAATGGATACCATTKCTTTCTAAGGGGGGGAGGATCGATCCAGGTGGATATTGGTGGCCACCCACATATTCCAAYTGGCTCCTCTTGAYAATTGTTAGTTCAACACATTCTTCTGTAATTCTTYGTAATTGTGGGTTCTACACTTCTGGGTCTATCTGAAGCCCTAGACATCTTCCAGGTGGAGATTGGTGGCCGCCCACCTAATCCAACTGGATTATTTTGGAATTTTTCATGTCARTACATCTTTTTGTACTTCTAGGTACGTTTTGGGGCCCTAAACAGCGTTTTTTTTTTTTTTTTTGCTTGCYACAATCAAAATATAGAAGGAGTGAGAGTTTGACAGCATCATATGTAGTTCTCAAAAATACCTTTACAACGGGCTATCACGCACCTAAAATGAAGGTTGTATGCAAAAGTTACGACCCTAGGAAGTTGAGGTACCAACTTACCCATCGGGGCCCACATAACTTTTGGAGTTTCATCTCCTAGGGATAGGTTTTTGGATATTTAGGGTTTTGGCATTTATGAGTAATGTTGAAATGCCTCTAGAGAATCATTGTAATCATTCTACTCATACAGATGCATGTAGCAACTACATCTATTCTTAAATATAGCTACCACCATTCAAACAAGTTGTTTTCAGTTCTGCAGTTTTATAGTTTCAGCCTATTTTATTTATTCAATAGAAGTTATTGCTCACTAGATATATGTTGTTGTTCTTTGTATCTTTGTGTTATTGTATTTAGTATCTTATTCCTTTCATCCCGCTCATAAATTCAGATCATAGACATAGAAATTGACAGATGAAATGACCTTCAATATATAGATCATGTTCAAATCCCATTAAAGTGCACCATATACAAGGACTATGGGCACTAAAGAATAAAATGTCCCAAAAATATGTTGATGATGGGAATTTTTCAGAGGAGGTTAGGGAGGAACCCAAGTTGTTTAGGAAAACAATGTTGAAGTAGTGAGTAGTCCACAATCAACAAAATAAAAGCACAAAAGACACGATGAGAATACTACTCAATCTGTAGCTGATCAAATAATTAAACAATTCAACAATGCCAAGAAAAATAAAATCCCCTTTAAAAACAATGAGGGTTTTAATTTAGAATAAGAAACGAAGATGGTTTTTAGCCACAAGTGGGAGAAGTGGGTAACTCCTAAGGAACATAAAGGAAGAGATTTCCCCGAGGAAATGGGTGGAAGGATTCATGATTAAATCTTATTTTAAAGATCATATGTACACAAATATGTGATATCTAGAAAGGAAAAAAAGTGGAAGTGGAATACACCATTATCAAAATTCCAAGATTCTAGGAAAGGCGATAGCTTAGTATATGAAGTAGACACACACGCGTACTCGTATACGTCAAATGAGGAATATGTATCGAACATGAAAAAAAAATACCACCTTAGCTCTACAAATAAAAGCTCATATGGAGGTCAAGTTGTGATTGAAGGTGGGTTAGATACTAGACCACCACAATCCACCTTCCATTCCACTCAAGGCATAAGGTCATACTTTTGTTTGGGAAAATATATGGTAGAGAAGGATATGCACGAAGGAAATCAAAATATAATTATTGGGACTCTTGGATCTGAGAGAAGGGCTCTGTAAGAGATAGGAAATGATTGTTCTCTCTCTTAATATACATGGTTTGGATCTTTCCACCAAGTGTATCCATAAATATAATAGTAGATAAATATAAGTCACATATATTCATGTTTCAAGAAATAATTATAAGAGTAGATGAAGCCAATAAGATTTTAAACCAAATGTTTTGTTATATGGCATTTTGAAATTTTGGGTGTTGTAGGGAGATTAGCGAGTGTGGTAACATATTGGAAAAATACCATGAATATTAGTGATTCTTCCCATTTCAAGTCAACTATATCCACAAATTTATTCTCCAAATAACTGAGAATAAGCTTCACTATTCTAAACATTTATGGCCCCTTTTGCCAAAGAAATGAGTATTGGGAAAGTTTTCTAAACAAAGATATTATTTAGAGGAATCACTTGATATGTGTGGCAGACAAGTTTCTCCTTGAGTTGGAGGAGACTTTGAGAAGATGGATCCGATATGGTTTCCACAAACATATATTAGGGTTTTTTTAGGTGTTTTTTTTGTCCCATATGAATTGAACATGTGACAATCATGACTTCCCTCCTTAAAGACCCAAAAAACATGAATGAGGAGGAGGAACTATTAAATTTTACTGAGGACCCACTTCAGGGAACTTCAATTTGGGCCTCACTGATGGTTCTAGGTGGTCGGAGTATTCAAAAAAACCCCTTGGAAGAGGACACCTTACATGTCATTCATGAAATCATCATGGATTTAAATGGTAAATCATCCTCCTCTCGGTCTACCTCATATGCCACTACATCACATAATAACGAAGGGACAAGAAACATCAAAACTTGTAGTGATCCACAAATTTCACACACTCATCCTGTCATTTCTTTTGTAGAGGACTCTAAACCACTCTCAAATGAGGTCTGGCATGCAAATCCTCCCATAAAAAATCATGATGAAGCCACCCAAGCATTCGCTTAGACCCCAACCCTTGTTCCTGAATATATTTCGATCCTGGTGGCCCCCAAAACACATGTTTTTATTGGTGGTCCAAAATAAGCCCCTGCAATTGGTCGAGACCCTTCTATAAATTCTTTCCTTCTTGTCTTTTCGGGTCTCTCTAGCTCACATGCTTACCCTTTGATCCCATTTTCTCCCACAAGCCCTTTGTATCCCCTTTCCTTATCCTCCCCTCCCAATATCCCTCAAGATCCTGAATCTCCTAAGATCCCTCCTTTCCTTCCCCTCTCCCCTCCCAAAAAATACAATCTTTTCTCTCACTCTCTCCCTCCAAATATGGGTTTTCAAGGTATATTGGGAGGTCTTGGATTTTATGAGGAGATAGAACCAAAAGCCTCCTAGAGAGGGTGTAAATATTACATCTCTTTAGTAGAATATAAAGGCACGCAGAAGTTCAAGTGAGGAGACAAAAATCTTTGATTGTGGCCCTTAGAGAACCTACACCTGGAAAGGTGAAAAAATGATCATTCTCTCCCACAACAATTGTGGGTTGGACAACCCCACAAAAAAGTTGTCCATTAGACCACTGTTGGAGATTCATAATCCCTCTATTCTAATTCTACAAGAAAATATGATATTTGGTGAAAAATATATAAAATCATTCTCAGCATCCTTTCCTAAATGGGAGTTCTTGGATTTGGACGCTTATGGAAAATCTGGTGGGCTCCTAACACGATGGAGGGAAATTTCCTTGAAATCGATCAGCTCCTCGGCCATGCCTTTGGTCTTTGGAACTCTCTTTCTCTCTACTGATATCAACCTATGTTTCCTTTGTCTCAATATATATGGGCCCTATTCATAGAGGAAGGATTTCTGGAACAAGATATTTCATCCCCCCTTGTCTTCTATGGATCAAGTTCTAATTGGTAGTGATTTGAACTTCACCCTAGGGGCTCGTGATATTTGGGGAACAGCAATGCATAGGAACCCCTTAGAGGATTTATTCATATAAAATTTAGAGGAAGCATGAATTTTTGACATTCAACCCACCAAATATTCTCCCACCTATAGAAATATGCACTCAAGTGCAAATCGAATTGCAAAAATATTGACAGATTCATCCTATTTGAGGATTTTCTACATAAAAACTTTTGTATTTGGTAGTGGGCATCCTGAGGGGGAATATCAAAACACAGCCCAATAATTTTGGAGATTACTTCAGGAACAACCACCCCCCCCCCTTGAGTCCCTTCATATTCAATTGCATCTAGTTGGAGGATTAGACTTATATAGAGGAAATCAAGGAAAAGACCCTCTAGCGAAGGTTTTTGTGAACATCCCTATAAAAATAGCTCAAAAATTCGTTTATAGTGGATGATACTAGTGGAGGTGAGTGGGTGGAGGTTTTAGCAGATATTTTAAACTAGTTCTTTTATAATTACATAATGCACTGGTGTGTTTTATACAACAGGGTCATCTGTGCCCTCAAAACTAGTGCACCATAGGGTTATTTCAAATAAAGAAAAATATTATTCGGTGCGCTATAGAAATAATGACGCATTGGGAAATAATGACACATCGTAATAGAGTTCTTTAAAAAATCTTTGGTGTGCAAC
>ML783099.1:319552-334194 GCA_009831015.1 Picea engelmannii
TATATATATATGGTGTTTTTTTTCTAATGATCATGATGATTCCCTATTAAATTATTAGATATGTGTGCTAGCTAATTAATGATGTTTATGTGTGCTAGAGGTATATATAATTAGATGATGTTAGCTAGCGAATATAAATGTGTATCTTAGATGTTCTTTATGTTTGTTATAAGATGGTTATGATCATCATGTTTATTTTTATAAATTACAAAGTTCAATATGGTTGAAACTATAATTATAAAATTGAAATTATAATTTCATAGATAGTTCATTATACATATTCATTCTAACTAAAAAAAAAAATCAAAAAACAAATTACATATGAATAAATATTATTTTCCATTGTACTAATTACTCTTTTTTAGTAGACTCTTCTACACTTAAAATTGTTATTATAAAAAATTATGGTCTCCAATGATAAGCATTCTATTGGCTTTAAAATTTTGTGGATGCAAATCTTCCTATTGTTATTTTTGTCATTATTTCATAAGTTGATTGCTATCAAATTTTAAATTACTTCATTAATTGTGGTTTTACTCAACATTGGGGGCATAATTTTATAAATATTTTCAAAATAAATGATAAAAGTATGTAAACTAACAAACACTACTTTAGTTAAAAAACAAATTATCACAAAATCATGTTATAAATTTATTTTTTTAATTATAAACCACATTTTTTTTTGTTAATCTTACTTTTAAATCTACAAAATAAATGAACATAAACTCAATTTTTTAATCATCGGGTAACATATCCTCAAAAATTTTGTACTATTAAACATGCATATCAACCATATCATTACATCTAATTATATCAACATAAAAAGTAGAATTTCATATCCCATTAAAAGTTCAACTGGACATTAAACATTTTTCAAGATTTCATAATTGAAAACACTTAAAGAAAATGAAACATTTTTAAATATATGTAATGACATATAAATATTTTCAAATAAAAATCATTCCATGCAATCACAAATAATTCGAAAGACAAACACATTACGCATCAAACTGACTGTTAACCAACTAAAATTGTTCAAAGAATTGTTATAATTAACTTGACATTTCCTCTGTCGGAAGAGGAATAAAAAACAACATAATTAGCGAAATAAAGAATATAACAAAAAGATACAACAACCATATTAAAGATGAAATAAAACATGTACTTATCACTCTTTGTTGTCATCACCCTCATTATCTTCCTCGCTTGACATGATAACACTATTTTTTCTCAAAAATATGTTTTGATATAGGGTCGTTTCTTAATACAAACCACCAATCCCCAATCCAACACATTTGGGTAAAAAAACACTTGGTTGCAATGTTTTGGGAAAACATAAGGATCCTTAGCTTCATCCCAAATCTTTTTAGAGTTGATACATATCATCCCAATATCATGATATTCTTTTACATTAGTCCGATCAAAGGTGTCCCACCACTTGCACCTAAAAATAACACATTGGAAAGAAGAGAAGTCCACTCAAATGATCTCTTGTATCTTTTTGACGTAACCTAACTTCCCCTGTATTTTGTTTTGATCGCGGTGGCTAGCATGACTAGATTGGTCGAAATCGACTTCCACTCCATAGTCTTGTGCCATGTGTCCATCATCAACATCCTCTATGTGAAAATGATGTCCATATTCCCACATAGATGGGAACAAATGCACCTATAAAAAATTGAACAAATCACATTGTCAATTTGTGTATAATAAACCGACCATTAAAACATAAAATAATATAGATGTACTTACAATTAAAATGTGCATTATGAAGTTAAAAATTATGTAAACAAAAATGTTATTACCGAGTTATTGCAACCAATCCCTATGTTTAGTGCATCCTCTTCTTCACGTAGGTAATGACCAGATGCACCATATTTCTCTTTGACTTGGCTAGCAACCCAACTGTTGGGGCATATCATTGGCATATTTTCTTTTAAATCATCGGGATAAGGCATGCTTCTACCATTCAACCATCTGAATTATTTCTTGTCACTTTCCCATTTCCTCCTCTTTTGTTCATACAATGCGACCCACGGGTGTGTTGCCTCTGAATTGTAAAGAATGAATTTATTGATGGCATCAATTTCTGAATGCGTTGATGTATTCATGAAATCAAACCAACATATAGTACATATGAGATCATGAAAATATACACTATGAAGTTTAGTGTGAATAGTTACTGTATAGAAATTTGACAAACGATAAGTCACTTACTATTTATCAAGCACCTTTTTCCATTCATTTGGAGAAGCTCCCCTTCTCTTTTTTCTTCATCCCTTTTGTTGTCCCAAATCACTGCACCTGGTGTGTTTTCGGTCTGCTTAATGTACTCACTGGAATAATAGAAAGACTCGTATGATATGTACCCCTCTGCCATAGACCCTTCGGGTTTTTCCCTTTGATGAAAAAATCCTTTCAATTTCTTCATGTACCTTTCTAAAAAAATCCTAACGACAGAAGACCACCCCAACTAATTCAACCTCATCTACTAGGTGAATTAGAAGATGAACCTGCAATTCCATGAAACTCAATGGTAGTTCCTTCTCAAACATACAAACAATCTCAACTATCTCTTGAAGCCACCATAGAATGTTAACCATATGAATATCCTTTGATGTGATCCAATGTAAAAATGTAGATAATTTAGATATGGCACACCTTAGGTCATGGGGGAAGTCATGGTTCACACACCCATGCACGAGTAGAGGATAATGACACTACAAATTAAACACATAAAAAATTAATTATGTTTTATCCCATGGCATAAAAATAAAAATTACAAATAATAAAATCATATTTTTGACATATCTTGTACCTTTAGAAGGTTCAAATGGTCATGGGATTTCAACCCCAAAAAATGGTCTTGACGCACAATGAAGCAACTTCGTAGGGAAGACTCATATAAAGAAGGCACCTTTACACCCAATATAACTTCCTTTTCCATACAAAGATATTTTTTCTTCAAAATCCATGGGACATCACCTTATTTGAAAGACCAAGAGGCACCAACCTCTCCTCTACTTTCTTGTCTTAGCCAATGTTTCTTTTTATTTTTTGAAGAAATAATATATCTCCTCACAGCCAATGTGTCACTTTATTTCGATGATATGTTCATACATAAAGAAGTTGAAACATTTTTAAATATCTGCATGAGATCTACATTTATGTAATCTCCTTCTCCTTCTCTCTCGCATATGCTCTAAGCCACTCTCTCAGTGTCATTATTGTAGGCCTTTGAGTTTTCTCTAAATTTCCATTGAAAGGGGATGTTTCTCTTCTATAAGGGTTGTTATCACGTTTTTTTTTTTTTTTTTCTGCTAAGTCTCGTCTCTCATCTCTTAGTTTATCCATTTTAAAATTCTTATGAAAACTATAAATCCTAGTGATTAGTTTGATTACAGGTGCAAAATCTTATTAAAGGGGTCAAATTTGTATTTATGTTGAGAAAAATGAGGGGTACTTAGTCTTATTAAGGGGGATAGGATTAATTATGCATATGTTTGTAAGATTGTCATATGACATCATCTAAAGTGTCAAATCCTTTCATCAAAGGTCATATGTCATGTCCCAGTTTATGTTTCATCATTGCTAAATTAGATAACAAATTTCAAGTCATTTTCATTTCAAACATGCCAAAGGACAAGTTTATGTAGGGCGCTACAGGAACTTCCACCTGTCCCTGTTTCATCATCACGCAGATGGTTGGAATGAATTTGAGGATGTGGATCGTCCTACATGGCTAGATGAAATATTCAAGGAAGTTATCAAGTGCCCAATCTCCAGTCACAACATGTGAAGGTGGGGGTATTTTCACCTGTATGTGTCCCTTGTCCAACATGTCACGCAGATGAGGTTTATTCAAAAGACAATTCTTTTAAATATGGTGCATTATTTCGTTACTCTAGTTTCACATTGCAAAGTTGGTCGAATTTGAATTTTCATCCATAGATCCAACAAATACCCTATCCTTCTCGACACAGCAGACATATCCATTTTATGCAACAAAGAGTCCATCCTTCTAGTCGTGACAGTTAATATGGGTAAGGGTGGACACATGAAAAGAAAAGAGCCTAAAGGGCCTGAGATTATGGAAGCATATGAAGACAATAGACTCATCTTTGATCGAGCTCATTGGTATTTGTACTACACCAAGTTATATGATTATCACTATGTTGCAGACCGGGCATTTGCTGAAATTTTTAATGGACATAGGGCCCGAATTGCAAACGTGGTTAGGCAAGTTATAGAAGAGTCCATAGCAGCAACTTGTAACCTCCCTACCGATGACGAAAAGTGGTTCAAAAAAAAATTGATTACAGGAGGGGATGTCAATCATTTCTTGAAACCATAACAAATAGATCCCAATTGGGCCAAGCGTATTCATAGGGATTGGATTATTGATGAATGGATGGAGGCCTTTCTTATGCTTAAATGATACATCACATGTAAAGGGCACTATTATATTATGTTTTTGTTTCATCTTTGTTTCCTTCTTCATCTGTCAGGAATCAAAATGATGAGTCTACCATATTACTTCTTAAGATATATAAATAAGATGGATATGAAAATTCAAGCAAACTCTAAGACCCCTCCTCATGGAATTTATCATCGGGGATTGATTAAGATACTTATTAAAGTTGAGTTGGGAAAATTACAGAGGACATGGGTGTCAGACAGTTGGCTTAGGTTGATGGACAGTTGGTATGGATTGTTATTTGTCATTGATGTCAACCATTGGAGAGTGATATTGTATATTGATTTCAACCCTTAGTGATTGATGTCAACCCTTGGAGAAATTTTGATAGTGAATTCTGGTAGCACAAAGGTTTTGGTAATGGACCCAAGTTTTTATTATGTATAATGGTATGATTTTTGATATATTTGTAGGTAGGACTATTCTAGATGGATAGTACATTTCATTCCGTTTTCGGTGGTATGTGGAATGTCACATAACTCCTCACAGTTTGAGAATTATGGTCTTACGAAGTTGAAGGACCCTCATATGATTGGCGTGAAACCCCAAAAGGTCAAAGAAGTCAAAGTGTTTGCAAAGAAGATATTATTATAAACTGAAGTGACAAAGTCAAAGAGGATTATTTAAATAATAAAGTGAAATGACAAAGTCAAAGAGTATTATTTAAATAATAAAGTGAAGTGACAAAGTCAAAGAGGATTATTTAAATAATAAAGTGAAGTGACAAAATCAAAGAGGATTATTTACATAATAAAGTCAAGTTACAAAGTCAAGGAGGATTATTTAAATAATAAAGTAAATGGAGAACTTTCTAATTATGGAAATTAGTTATAAGAAGGTTAACCCTAAGATGAGGAAAATGGGTTAAGTGGTCAAGTGGCTATTGGATACATGGACAAGCGGAAAATTGGGCAAAGTTGGACATAGGTGACTATGTGGACAAAGTGGCTATGTGGACAAAGTGGCCTAGAAGATGCTTCTAAGGAAGCTACTTGGAGAGTATAAATAAGAGGCAAAGCTCTCTCATTTTGATCACACTCGATCATATTGAATATCTACAGGTGACTAAGGTAACCAAAGGATATCTAAGCTAAATTTCAGAGGGAAGGTGAAGTAAAGAAGGCTGAAATTCAAGGAAGGATAAATTCTTTTGATGATGTTTTCTAAGGTATGTTATTTACAGGTCATCTCACCATTTTCGCAATATCTTTTTTTCTAGAATGATTCAGACCGTGAAATTGGGATAGCATTGAGGAAACATATCCAAGTAGTTGTGGTACCAATTTCAGCTTCTAGGTCATTGTATTTTTGGATTTACACTCCGTGGAAAATAGGGTTTGTGGCTAGTCCTGAAACTAGTCTAAAGCAAGTGTTTCGGGTAAAAACATCATAACTTCTTCATAACATATCCAAATTTAGTAAGACAAAATGTGTTAGTTATAGTACAGTCTATAGTATTCTGTGTAAAATTTTCAAATCCATACAACAAATATTATGTGTGGGGCACGCTCTACAAGTTTGATCTCTAGAATAAGCCAGAATTCAACAAGGTATGCCATTATTTCTATAACTCTTTTTCTGAGAGGTTCCAAGTAGTGACACCTAGAGGAATTGCATAAAACACACCGAAGAACATTGTGTACTATTTTCAAATATTTATTCATTACAAGTACATAGTTATGATTATTGAAAGTTAGGGTTGTTGACTAATCCAAAACTAGTCATGTGAGACTAAAGTAAAGTTTGATGAAAATGCTAGTCTATGGTTGTTAAAGTTAAGGAAGGTTTGCGGGTATGTGATCATATACATCAGGTATATTACAAAGTTACAAATCATATTTGGATGATGAAATTGATGAGGGCTTTTGGTTGAGGTACATGTTGGGTACATGGTTGAGACAAGTAGTTGATGAGTTGGCACAAACATGAGGTGTATAGTTGATGATGTTGGTACATATTGATGAGTCATAGTTGATTAGTAGTTGATACATGATTGGTATACACTTGGTACATGGTTGGAGGCACTTGTTAGTAGTATTGTTGACACGTGGTTTATGAATCATGTAGAATACTTGTATTGGTATATTATTAGAAGCACATATTGATCTTGGTGATGATTATGAGTTGTTGTGTTATGCTTGGTTGATGCACATATTTGAGAGTTGTTTTGGTGATTGATCTTGGTGAGTAGATCTGATTTGGTTGATAACATTGATGAGATAGGTTGTTGTGATAGGTTGTTTGGATAGGTTGTTGTGACAGGTTATTTGTACAGGTTTGGTGCATGGTTAATGCACGTATTCATGGTACAGGTTGAGGTACATGTTGGTGCATTGTTGGTGCACTTGTTTATGATGTATTTTGGTGCATGGTTGATGCACTTGCTTATGGTACAGGTTGATTATAGATTGATGTGTGTTTCAGTTTATTGGTACAGGTTATTTGGTGCAGGTTGATTGGTACAGGTTTACAACAATATATCTCGCAGTGATAGTGTGACAGTGGTTCCATCATTCTACTTATATACGGGGAAAGGATAGGTGGTTGTAGCCACCTTCCAGTTTTAGTCGAAGAACATAGGGGGTTGTAGCCAGAGAATTGGGGAGTTGGAGCTTCCCTCAGGTTGTAGCCTTAGAAACTAGGTGGTTGGAGCCTCCTTCCAGTTGCAACTGGAAAACAAAGGAATTTGGTGTTTCCAATGAATTTAATTCTTCAAGACATATATGAAAAATAATTTTGTAATTTTCTCCCGCTTTGGGTTTCCACGTAAAAACATTGATGTACTGTGTATGTGTATGATTGCTCATTTTTTCATTGTTTATTTACTTTTCAATTATTGGATGATAATGCTACACTGATATAACACTTTCATTATATGGTTAAAAAGGATTAAATTTCTCTATTAATGATTCACCCCCCCTCTCAGTAATCCAACAATTGGTATCAGAGTCAGTTCCTTCAGGAAACAGTTTAACCACTGGAAGGAGATCATGGATTATTATGAGAATGGAGTACCAATGTTTAATGGTCAAAATGGTTTGAAGTATGAGATTTGGAGCAGAAGGATGGAAGTATTTTTACAAGAACAAGGACATTATATTTGGCTATCAGTTGTTACAGGATATGATAGTTCAAAAAGGGCAAAGACTGCAGCCAAGAAGGAATTGAAGAAGAATAAAAAAATAGCAATGGATTTCATATGGGAAGGATTACCTAATCTGGTAAGAGAAAAGGTTGGTAAATGTTCATCAGCCAAAGAAATTTGGGATAAGTTACATGAAATATATTCTTCACCCATCACAGATTCAGAAAATGCCAAAGAAGATGCAGATACAAAACAAGAAGAAAGATTCTCATCATGTGAGACAGATTCAGAAGAGGAAGAGTATGAAGAAGCAAAAGTTGATTACAGAGAAAAATTGATCAGTGCAATTGAATATATAAAGAAAGAAAGAGAAGAAAACAAGTCATCCAAGAAAGGATTGATGAAGAAAAAGGAAAGTGTTCAAGGTTAGGAAAAAGATCAGCAGGTCATCAAGAATTTAAGAGCTCAACTAGAAGAGGTCGGAAGAATTCAAGAAATTCTAGAATATCAAAAGAAATGTTTAGAAGCCAACATAGCAGCACAAAAGGAAGAAGCGGAAAAGAGAGAAAAGATATTGATGGATCATATCAAGGAAAGAACCAATGACTTAAACCAACTTGAGGAAGAGTTTGGTCAAGAAGAGAGAAGACTGGAAGAAGAAATAATTACATTGAAAATCTAACTTGAAGAAGCAAAGAGAACAGAAGACGTCATGAAGTCTCAGATAATGAAGAAAGAAGAAGAGGTTGAGAATATTAAAGAAGTTGTAACACAAAGAGTCAAAATCGTCAAACTCAACAAGAACGTTGAAGAGACAGAAAAATCCACATCAGTTGTAGAGAATGAAGAGAAGCACTCTAAGTTGCTAGAAAATAAGAATGAAGAAAATAGAAAGAGTTATGCATAAGTACTCTAAGGAAGGGATCATGATCAGTCAAGGCAGAAATTTAGAAGGACTACACCACAAAGAAGATCATTCACTCCTAGGTATGCAAATTTATTTTATGGTCATTGTTTTTATTGTACTAACTTTGGACATAAGGTTGCAGATTGTAGGGATTATAAAAGAAATGTTCATGCAAGAAATCCCTATGTGGCCCCACGTAACATTGAATGTTACAAATGTCATAACTATGGACACATAGCTCATGATTGTAGAAGCATGATCGATACTTCCATGAAAGAGAACACTGATATCAGATATAAGAAAGTATGGATAAGAAAATAGAAAGAACAGGTGAACAAAGACTAGGTCCCAGAGATCGCAAGATTGGCAATAAAACAAGATGAAGAAAAATCTAGAGAGAAAAAGAAAGATGTCATATATAGAAAGGTTTGGAAAATAAATGAAAGAAAATAAGAACAAGTAAATAAGGAACAAGTTCAAGAGATTGTACTTTCAGATATTGTAGTAAAAGATGAATCCATAGATAGAAAGAAAGAAGTCAGAGCTCAAAGAGATGATGAATCTGCCAATGAATATGGTGATGAATACACATCAGAGCATAAATTGTTCTGAGATAATGAAGAAAGAAGAAGAGGTTGAGAATATTAAAGAAGTTGTAACACAAAGAGTCAAAATCGTCAAACTCAACAAGAACGTTGAAGAGACAGAAACATCCACATCAGTTGTAGAGAATGAAGAGAAGCACTCTAAGTTGCTAGAAAAGAAGAATGAAGAAAATAGAAAGAGTTATGCATAAGTACTCTAAGGAAGGGATCATGATCAGTCAAGGCATAAATTCAGAAGGACTACACCACAAAGAAGATCATTCACTCCTAGGTATGCAAATTTATTTTATGGTCATTGTTTTTATTGTACTAACTTTGGACATAAGGTTGCAGATTGTAGGGATTATAAAAGAAATGTTCATGCAAGAAATCCCTATGTGGCCCCATGTAACATTGAATGTTACAAATTTCATAACTATGGACACATAGCTCATGATTGTAGAAGCATGATCGATACTTCCATGAAAGAGAACACTGATATCATATATAAGAAAGTATGGATAAGAAAACAGGAAGAACATGTGAACAAAGACCAGGTCCCAGAGATCGCAAGATTGGCAATAAAACAAGATGAAGAAAAATCTAGAGAGAAAAAGAAAGATGTCATATATAGAAAGGTTTGGAAAATAAATGAAAGAAAATAAGAACAAGTAAATAAGGAACAGGTTCAAGAAATTGTACTTTCAGATATTGTAGTAAAAGATGAATCCATAGATAGAAAGAAAGAAGTCATAGCTCAAAGAGATGATGAATCTGCCAATGAAGATGGTGATGAATACACATCAGAGCAGAAATTGTTATGAGCCATCCATCTTAGAGACTCCCATGTAATATGAATATTAGACAAGGGGGGGTCTATGTGATAGTTATGACAGACCAAAGAACCATCATTTGAGCAGCATACAGAGTTTGAGAAGATAGATCCAGAGCAGTCAGATAGTAGAAGTACAGTTTGATAGATTAATCAAGACTTCATGATAGTATAGTGATAAATGGGTCATCATTATGGACAATTGCGCAAGTAGAGTCTTGGACAGTATGGAAAAAGATGGATTTGTAAGAATACTTAGCAGGTTTGGATAGATATATGAAAGTGGATGAAAACATGGATTCATAGATTGGTTCAGAGAGTGGTTTAGAGACAAAGTAACATTATCATAATGGCTGATAATTACACAGGAAATGGATCGAACAATGTTAATGGATTTCAAATTGACAGATATTTTTTGGACACATGTAGTGCATATAGCAGTTCACATTCAAAACAGAGTAATGCTCAGAAACAACAATGACAAAACTCCCTGCAAACTATGGAAAGGAAGCGCAAACAACAACCTCTACATCAAGGTAACTCAAGGTAGTATTTTATTAATTGAAATTTATGTTGATGATATTGTTTTGGAAGTACTAATGACAGGTTAAGCCAGAAATTTGCAAAGAATATACACAATGAATTTTAAATGTCGTTACTTGGAGAAAAATCCTTCTTTTTGGGTCTTCAGATATGTCAAAGCAACCAAGGAATTTTTAATTCTCAAACCAAGTATATCATAGAAATGCTAAAGAAGTTTGGAATGGAAGATTGCAAACCAGTTATCACTCCCATGCAAACCAGTTGAAAGTTGAGCAAAGATGATGATTCAAAGTCTACATATCAGAGGCAATACAGGTCAATGATTGGTATCCTACTATATGTGACAACTATTGGATTACTGAGAGGGGGGTGTATCAGTAATAGAGAAATTGAATCATTTTTAACCATATAATGCAAGTGTTATATCAATGTAGAATTATCATCCAATAATTGCAGAGTAAATAAACAATGAACAAATGGGTAATCATACACATACATAGTACACCAGTGTTTTTACGTGGAAACCGAAAGCAGGAGAAAACCATAGAATGTTTTTTCTTATATGTCTTGAAGAATTACATTCATTGGAAGCGCCAACTTCCTTTTTTTTCTAGCTGCAACTGGAAGGAGACTCCAACCCCCTAGTTTATGAGGCTACAACTTGAGCGAAGCTCCAACTCCCCAATTCTTTGGCTACAACCAAAAGGAGGCTATAGCTCCCTAAGTTCTTCAACTACAACTGGAAGGTGGCTACAACCACCTGTCCTTACCCCGTCCAACCGCGTTGAAATATAAATGTCAAATGTAGACAGCCTGTCACTATCACTGAATCACCCACTACCAATGTCAACCTGTCACTGTCAACATGTACCAATAACCTATAACAACCTGTACCAGTCAACCTGCACCAAACAACCTATACCAATAACCTAAACCAACATTTACCATGCATCAACCTTGACTCATCAAGATGTAGCAACATCATCAACTATACACCTCATGTATGTGTCAACTCATCAAGTATACACCTCATGTATGTGCCAACTCATCAACTACTTGTCTCAACCATGTACCAAACATGTACCTCAACCATATACCAAAGACATACACCAATATAACCATCAAAAGTTATCTAACAATTCATCACTTTATCCATAAACCAAATACCATAAACCCTTACATCAAACCATGTGCCACAACCTCACTGTTATGTAGCCTCAATCTAAACCAACAACTTCAACAACACATCACAAGCAAAATACCAATATCGATATGCCAAATACCAACAACAAAATACCAATTGTATCCCTCAACAAATTTAATATATGTAGCAATATTGAACATCTAATACCATCTCAAGAGCTAAATCCTATCTCACAAAACATACCTCAAACAAGTTGTCCCATATCTCTCATAAATAGACCCCAACCTGTTGTTGTCGCGATTTTCTTGCTGCACTTTTTCTACCACGATTTTTTTGCTGCACTTTTTCTTCCACACTTTTTATGCCGCACTTTTTCTGCAGCGATTTTTCTATCGCACTTTTTCTACCACGATTTTTCTACCGTAGATTTTCTGTCGTGATTTTTCTGCCGCAATTTTTCTGTCGCACTTTTCCTACTGCAATTTTTCTCTATCAATAATACTTGCCCAAATAACATTTCACAAAAATAGATATTCAATGATATTCAAGTGTGATTAAAATGAGAGAGTCTTGCCTCTTATTTACACTTTCAAATAGCTTCCTCAAGGGGTTACTTTTTAACCATCTTAACCCACTTTCCTTATTTTAGGGTTAACTAAATTCTAACCACTTGTCCACTTAGTAATTTATCCATTGTCTTTATTATTTAAATAATTTCTTTTGTATCCACTTTGACTTATAGTACACTCATCACTTCACTTTATTATTTACCTTCTAAAATATATTAAACCACTTTCCTTATTTCAGGGAGTTCTCCATTAACTTTATTATTTAAATAATTTATTTTGCATCCTCTTTGACTTGTAGTACACTCATCACTTCACTTTATTATTTAAATAATTTCTTCTTTGTAAGAACTTTGACTACTTTGAGCTTTTAGGGCTTCTAGATGACTTATGAGGGTTCTCCAACTTCACATGGCCATAACTCTCTAACCATGAGGAGTTATGTGACGTTTCACATACCACCAGAAATGGCATGACATGTACTACCCATCTAGAATAGTCTTACCTGCAAATATATCAAAACTCATACAATTATCCATCAAACAAACTTGGGTCCATTACCCAAACCTTTGTGCTACCGAAATTTTCTATCGGACTTTCTTCAAGGGTTAACATCAATGAAAACCAACCTTAATCAACAATCTCCCCCTTTGGCATTGATGGAAAAACTTTGATGAAATATTGAAATCATGTTATGCAATATTGAAGTCATATCACTCATGCTCTCCCTAGAACCATGCCTCTGTCCTCTACATTTTTGTGACCTTTTCTCCCCCTGGAATCATGCCTCTATCCTTTGCATCTGATAAATCTTTCCCCGTTTGTCATCAATGGCAAAGGTATATTTCCATCTGGGGTTTCTCCCCCTAACTGAACTGTCCTCTTTATGGTGTTTCCTCATTTACATCTAAGACATATAAGATAAGCATTCAAAAGCATTCATTTTGGAGTAGAAATAACTATGAGTCTCTGGCGAAGATACTCAAAGGCTTCCCGTGGAAGTGGTTTTGTAAAGATGTCTACCACTTGTTCTTTTGTTCCCACATACTCAACTCTGATGTTCTTTTCTGCAATTTGTTCCCGTAGAAAGTGATACTTGATTGGAATGTGCTTCGTCTTAGAGTGCATCACCGGGTTCTTTGAGATACTGATAGCGCTTGTATTATCACAATAGATTGGAATGGGCTCATCATACTCAAATTGTATATCTGTTAGAGTTTGTTTCATCCAAAGAACCTGTGTACAACATGTTATTATTGCAATATACTTTGCCTCGGTTGTAGATAAAGATATTGATGATTGTTTCTTGCTTAGCCATGATACTAAACACTCACCCAAGTAGAACGCTCTACTAGTGCTTCATCGGTCATCAATACAACTTGCCCAATCTGCATATGTGTAGGCAATAAGTGATAGATCCTTTCCTTTTGGATACCATAACCCAAACTCTTATGTTCCTTTGAGATATATGAAAATCCTCTTCACTGTTAATACATGTGATTCCTTTGGTGTTTCTTGAAATCGTGCCACCTATCCAACTACCTGCATTACGTCTGGTCTGGATGTTGTCACATATAGTAGGCTACCAATCATTGACCTGTATTGCCTCTGATCTGTAGACTTTGAATCATCATCTTTGCTCAACTTGCAACAGGTTTGCATGGGAGTGATAGTTGGCTTGCAATATTCCATTCTGAACCTCTTTAGCATTTCTTTGATATACTTGGTTTGAGAAATAAAAATTCATTGGTTGCTTTGACGTATTTGAAGTCCCATAAAGAAGGATAGTTCTCCAAGTAATGACATTTCAAATTCATTCTACATATCCTTTGCAAATTTCTAGCTTAACATGTCATCATCACTACCAAAAATAATATCATCAACATAAACTTCAATTAATAAATTACTATCTTGACTTACCTTGATGTAGAGGTTTTGCAATGTAGACTTCTTCTTCAAGTTTCCCATTCATAAAAGTTGATTTTACATCCATCTGATACACTTTAATATTTTGGAGCATGCATAAGCTAAAAGCAATCAGATTGCTTCCCTTCTGGCAACTGGAACAAATGTCTCTTCAAAGTCAATTCCTTCAACCTTTGCATATCCTTTACATACCAATCTAGTTGTGTTATAACCCTAAATTGCACCACACATGCTTACCTGGCATCAGGCCAACTCATATCCCTTCCTTTCCAAAGCCATGTTGAATAAACTCTTGAAAACCCTCTTAAATAAAGTGGCACGCACCCTAACCCTCTACTGCACGCGTTGGAACGCTGGCAGGCCTACTACTGCACGCGTTGGAACGTTGGCTGGCCTACTACAGCCCACGTTTACCTAACAAAGCACAAAAACAGGAAAGTTGCCGACGGGACAAAAAGCTTTGGGTCAGTTAACTGAAACTCCCAGCCATGCATGGTCGAGAGTTCGTCCAAAACCCTAGCTCCTTCTATCCTATAAAAGAAGGGGTAGGGGTACTATTTGGAGGAGGAAAATCATAG
>ML783099.1:416804-428564 GCA_009831015.1 Picea engelmannii
ATGAATTGGATGAAAAAAGACTAGATGTCATTCATCAGACAACTATGATTCAATAGCAAAGATCAAAATGGCATGACAAAACTATCAAGCATAAGCAATTCCAAAAAGGTAATTGGGCCCTACTGTACGACTCTCGGTTTAAATAATTTCAAGGGAAACTACGTATAAGATGGCTTGGACCCTACGAAGTAGACACTGTTTTCCCCAATGGAACAGTAAGGCTCCTCACAATCGATGACTCTAAAACACCGTTACTTGTAAATGGTCATCGGCTCCGTTTGTACCAGTGCCCTATTTCCAAAGAAGATTTTAAGGCTACATGTGTGGCATACTCTCATTACCTCTTTTTAGAGGGGGCTCCTACCCCTCATTGCAATTAATTCTTTTAATTTAATTTCTTTAGTATTAGATTAGATTTCGTTTACTAATAATCCCTGTCAAGAAATACCATGTTACAATTGATTTTTGCAGATTCTCGATCAAAGAAAAGGCCTAATAAGGAAGGACGATCTTACTTCAAGAAGAGCCAAGATCCCCCATTGCTGAGACACCACTGTTCAACAACCCTTCGCCATTTTCCCATTGCTGAAACACCACTGTCCAACAACTTTTCACCATTTTCTCCATTGTTGAAACACCATTGTCAGAAACTTTTCGCCATTTTCCCCATTGCTGAAACACCACTCTCAGCAACCTTTCGCCATTTTCCCATTGTCGAAACACCACTGTTCCACAATTCTTCACATTTTCTCATTGCCGAAACACCATTGTTCCGCAATTCTTCACATTTTCCCATTGCCGAAACACTATTGTTCAGCAATTCTTCACATTCTCCCATTGACGAAACAACACTGTTCAGCAATTGTTTCGCCCTTCTTTCTATGGCTGAAACACCACTTCCTCAGCATTATTCTGCAACATCACTCTTCAGCAAACATTTCTCTATTCTTCCTATGGCTGAAACACCAACTTTTCAGCATTCTCTGTCAATAAGCTTTTGCGCTCTCTTACTACATTTTGTCCTTCCAGCAAACAAATCCGTGATACAATTCCTCTAACAAATCAAAAGTCTCTGCCACGGCCACTGTAAAACTATTATGGACAGGCACTATATTTTGTTTGAAGTACAAATCAAAAGGTAAAGGCGAGGTATGTAAATTTTATGTAAATACAATTAAGCTATAATTAATGAGAAGATTCCAACTCATTATTACCACTCATGTAAAATCATTATTAGCCACACTTGAAAGGGGGGGAGGAAATATCAAACTTTTATACCATCATTTCACATGACTTAACCACCGCCATTCCTATTTACCATCCTTTTGTTTGTTTCACCACCATTTGCATGCCTTCACTCAAAAAACTCACTCTGCACAGAAGCGGTTACTCGACTCTTTGACGTTGCATTTTACTGAGTTGTTAGCTATGGGAGGCCATGTTATACGGTACGAACTCGCCACGATAGCCCTGTTAGAACTGTATCCAGAATTTTATCAAATTTTTCTGCAAGTAGGATGGCTCAGTTATTTTCAGAGACTCCAGGGGTATGATCAACAACAGGTTCTACAATTTGCTCGAAATCTCCAGGAAGATCATTCCATTGTTCAAGGGGTTCAGATTCCAGTTACAGAAGAGGATATAGCATAGGTTTCGGGTCTCCCTACCAATGGCATTCGCCTGTTCAGCCGCAAACATATCATCCTCAATGCCCAGCAAGATTTCCTCTTGCCAGGGGAACAAATTGAACCCAAAGGTCGGGGTGTCCGACTTAGCTCATTGTCGCCTCCATGGCCGGAAGTTGCAAAATTTATCAAGCACTACCTTACCTGTGAAGGACGATACCAGGTAGTCTACCAGTCCGATTTTGTCCTGTTGTCTCATTTACGACATGCTAGATTGGTGAACATTCTTTATTATATGCTCGGATGTCTTAAGAATATGTCGCACTACTGTAAAAACGATAAATATCTCGCCCTTTCACTCACCCATCACTGTCATATTCAACTACTTATCCAAAAGGGTTTTTCCCAACAAAACCCTCCACTAAACAACCCACCCACAGAACCCCAAGAAGTTGTTGAAATTCCTAAAAATCTTCAGAAATAGCAACCACAAAACCCTCCAGACCCTCCAGAAGCACCTAGCAGTCCGCCTACAGACCCAATCAATCTAATTGACCCCCCTATCATACCAAGCTCGCCCCACATTTTACTAGAATCATCCACTCCTGCCCTTCATATTCTTAGCGATGATTCTGAACCAGACAATTCTCCCTGTCCCATCATTGAAGAAAATCCCCCACGTAAATGAAAGCAAATTCCTTTATTTTCGCCCTTTTTACAAAGAAAATGAACAAGGGCCTCAACAAGGGCAGCCACTACTACCACTGCCCTAAACCCCCAACCCATCCGACTAATACCCCGTACACCTCCAACCTCCCAAATGTCGGAATCTTTACCTATTCCACCCACGGGCACTGAAACAGAAGAACCAGAGGCCCAGTGTGTTGTGACATCATCCGTTTCAAATCAAGTAGCTGAAACACAAGAACCAACTACTCATCCAGTAGCTGAAACACAAGAACCAGCTACCCATTCGGTAGCTGAAACACAAGAACCAGCTACTCATTTAGTAGCTGAAACACAAGAACCAGCTACTCATTCAGTAGCTGAAACACAAGAACCAGCTATAGCTGCCACACAAGAACCAGCTGCAACTGAAACACAAGAACTAACTGCTGATTTTGTTACCGAGACACAGGAATCAGAGGTCCAAGGTGCTGCAACATTACTTTCTTTAAATCAAGAAGCTGGAACACAAGAATCAGTTGTCGACCCTGTAGTTGCTCCAAAAGAATCGGCTAGTGCGGTTGTGACTGCTACATAAGAACCAGTCACCCCTCAACCAGAACCAACATTGGCCTCTTTCTTACAAGAAAATGAGTTCCTAAGGTCTGAACTGGAAGCCTATAAGCAAGAGCTAGCCATGGCAAAGGAAGCCTATGAGAAGGAACTTAAATTGTACACCCTAGCTCGCATAGCGACCATGTCAGAGGGAACTACAACAGAAAATCCGTGTAGAGAATATATGTGTTGTCAATGTGGGGACATCTACTATCAAGCAAGCTACAAGGTAATTCAAATTCCAATGCCAGGAGCTTCCCCTGCACCTACGACATTTGCAGGCAAAGAAGAAAAACCGGTTGTTACACAAGAACCAACAGGACCTTCCAAAATTAAGACTGAACCCTGGCCTATAACAAATGTCAAATCTGAAACCCCTACTTTTGTTAATAAAGTTGTACAAACATTGCTTATTGATGAATCTGGCCCTCCTAACCATATCAATACCCACACCTTTGTGGAACAAGCCAATCAGACCCTACCTCAGCCTACTTCTTGCAATGTTGAAACACAAACTCAGCCATGGGATGAGCAGGAAATAATAAACAAATGGAAAAAAGAGTCTGTTGTTACACAGGCCAAAAGCCTACAGGAACACAGACAAATATGGATAAATCATATCTACTCAAGTTGGGAAGCTTTGGAGCAAACACGCCAGGAATCTCGTGCCCTTAAGAAACAGAATAAAGAGCTAAAAGGAAGATTGCTCCTGATATTTGACTTGGCACAAAAGCTATTGGCTGCAAGGAAACCATCCTGCAATTACTCTATGTTCCTCATGGAACGACTTACATGGTTTCAAATCAAATCATTCAAAGAAGTTAGACCCCATGCAGTGTTAAATCCAGCAGATTTTGTCAAAACCTTTGCAGAAGCCTCTGCTATGGATCAACACCTCCTCTATGAGGTATATTTTCATAATGAGGCCATCCCTGAGAACCGACAGCTTAACCTTAACCCTCTTGTCGGTGACATCCAGATCTGGGCACTCACCTCCTTCCTTAACAATCAAATTATATGGCAGGATGACTTCCTAGCTGCCAAGCACAATGAGGATAACTGCCTTCTCTGGATACGGCCAGAACCACAAAATGTTGCCACCTTTGTTACAGAGTATTATCAGTTTTTGAAGAAACCAGGGATGACTCAACACATTCAAAAACTACAGATAACAGTGTTTCAGGAGTGTCAACAATTCATTAAATCCACAGAGATTGCTTCCCTACAAGCAAATAACATGTTTTGGCAACAATCTACTAAGAAAAGACAGGAACACAATCCTTTTAGCCCCACTAATCTTGAGATAGCAATCTCCATGGTACCTAGCTACATCAAGTGTGTTCAGCAATGTGTTGAAAGCTGGATAGGGTATCAGTTTCATTTTCCTATCCTCTGGATGCCAGCAGAGAAATATCAAGTTCATTATAAGTTGCCCAAAAAGGTCGAAACAGTAGCTTGGCAAAGGTTACAACGCGTTCAAGGGTTCAAAGCTCCAACAGACAACACCTTCCACAGCTACTGCTTGAGTAACTTGCACGCTCAGAGTCAGTATCCAGATTCTGATTCAGACTGAAGTTGCCTGAGGACATGCAACATTTTAAGTTGGGGGGGATGTTAGGACCATACAATGTACCTTTTTTATCACACTTTTTGATACCATTACATCATTACCCTATCTCTCCAAGGTATACAATGTCTCTTCTCTTTACTATATGTTTAATCTGTTTTGCATATAATTTTACATTACTCTCGTACTTAACCATTGATTAGAAATGTATAAGTGTTGAAACAGTTCAAACTGCAGATTAGCATTGAGGCCTGTTGTTGAAACAGTTAAAGCACGCAAACCATGTGGCTGAAACATTCTGTGGACTACAACGCTGAAACAGCAACTCACATAGAAGAAGTTGTTACACTCTCCGTGGTCTACGATGTTGAAATAGCAACTCACACAGAAGAAGTTGTTACACAGTCCATGGTCTACGATGCTGAAACAACAACTCACACAGAAAAAGTTGTTACATCCCCCGTGGTCTACGATGTTGAAACGGCAACACAAAACTGTTACATTGACCACAACAGCCGCACCTTGAGCCAGCATTAACCATCACTGCTACCTGAGACCAAGTTGTTGAAACAGTCAGAAAGCAAATCCCGTGGTTGAAATAGCCCGCAATTTGCGATGTTGAAACAGCATACAACAGTAGTAACAAGAAGACAAATAAAGAAGTTGTTACTCCAGCCGCAACAGCAATACCACACTCAACACTTGTAATAGTATTATGTTACGGGAGACTAGGATATCCTATTCCAGTATAGAAATCGGATCTGACCAAGAATAGGATTCAGATGTGCAAATGTAATTTGATGATCAAATTGTATCGAGGGGATTCTCCTCTTTAAATAAGAGGAAATCATCATTGGAGAGGATCTTTTGTTTTGGCTAAGAAAGGATTTACAGAGAGGGACGTATTTTATTTCAGACATTGTAATATGATACAGTTGACAGATGAATAAAAGATTGTTCTGAGCATTTCTCTCTAGTTCTTTTCGTTTCAGGGGAATCTTGTGAGAAGGGAGGGCCCACCTTCTTCACAAGATTCACCCATTAGCTTTGTAGTGTGTTAGTGTTATTTCTTTTCATGTCTTGATTAAATTCTGTTTTGCTGAAACACTACTTTATTGAACTCTGTTTTGCTGAAACACTACTTTACTGAACTTTGTCTTGCTGAAACTCTGCTTTACTGATTGTTACATTGTTTTCATATGATTCATGCTTGGGTAACTGTTAATCATTCTAGTAGTAATCATGTTTGGTGAATTTATGAAAGCTTGATAATCAGGGACAGATGTTGAAGATTCTTGCTTGGGGAATAGGGTCTTGTTCTCTGTTAGAGATAGTTAGCCTTCAGTGCATGTCAATTATTTCAATTAGTAATGAGTTCATGAAAGTGTGCTAATCGGAAACAGGTGCTGAAGATTCCTGCTTGAGGAATAGGGTCATGTTCTATGTTAAGAGGTAGTTAGTCTTCAGTGTGTGTCAATCATTTCAATTAGCAATGAGTTCATAAAAGTGTGGTGATCGGAAACAGGTGTTGAAGATTCCTACTTTGGGGATAGGGTCATGTTCTCTGGTTACAGAATAGTTGGTCTTTCCTTTTGCAGTGTCTTGAAAGATTTCTTTTCCAAGTTGTTATTTTCTTAATGTAATCCAGGATTCTTTGGACAATTATTTCTTTAACATTAAACTCTACAATAGGTAGACTTCTTTTCTGTAATTCAAGTTAGAACTTCAGTTTGTTCAAGGAAAAGTGTGACTAATATATTTTTACTACAACTCTAGGTTGTTTTTGAGATTGAGCATAGATAGTGTGTGATTACCTTTGAAATAAATAGACTTCCCTAGGTTGACAATTTACGTAGCACTTGATTATTTAGTTAAATAAGCAATTATAGTGACCAACACCTACGCATTTCTTCACCTTCATCAAGAGTCCAAGTAGGACTGTCTGGAGGCTTATTTGGTGCAGAATTTCCCTTTTTGGGTGGCATGTTGGCCAAGTATCACTTTTGAACCTTGATTTTGAGGTGGTTCTGCTAGACAATCTTTCATCCGTTGTATCTCCAAAGTTTCGTCCCTTTTAGGTATGGAAATTTATTTTTTGTAGTTCTTTGATATTTCTTCTCTGCAATGCCATAGGTCTGATCAAAATTGGATGTGCCAAGTGGAATTTACAGTAACTTCCCCACTACTTGTTGATTTTTGGCCATTCCAGGAGATCTCACTTGTATAGCATGACCCGCAAAAAATAATTGATCTAAAAATCAGAAAATCGTACCAGAAATACTACAAAATGTCCACTATCCAATGCAACCAGTCTCACTCAATTTGGATACTCTAGGAAGAAGTTATGATTATTTTACCCGGAACACCTACTTGAGACTAATCAATAGGACTAGCCAGATACCCTATCTTCCACAGGGTGTATCTAGAAATGTAAGATGACACAGAAGCTAAAAATTTTACCACGGATACCTTAATAATTTATGTGAATAGAATCCAGATTTTAGGGTCTGAAATGTTACAGAAATTTTTTTATAGCAAACATTCCACAATGACTCAATTAAGGATGATTACAGAACCCTATCTTACACAGGTTGTATCTCCGAAAGTATAAGGCCTCAAGAGATGAAATTTTAACCCAATGTACCTTGATTCGTCTACTAAATATACTCCAATCCATTCCTTCTGAAATGTTGTAGAAAAAAAGTTATAGCGGAAATTCCAAGGTGTCTCAGAAGTAGCAACAAAACCCCAAGACCTTGAGCTCCGATACCATATGTTAAGATCCAAATATCAATATAACATAGAAAAACCTCAGAATAAGTACTCAACGCCTTGAAAAAGAGATAATTTCAAATAATAAGCCTCTTCAAGGGGGCAACCTCCTTATACACCACATAAATGTTCAAGTACAAGATGATTCCAAATGAAAATGTCTCCTTGGTATATATAGGAGACTAGGAGGTACAATTACAACTAATGGAATCAACACGACATAAATAAAATAACATCACTAATGTAATAAGCCCCAATTAAGGGGTAATGAGCTACTATTTAGGGCTTAACAATTGTAGAGGAGCAGAATACTTTGGAACCATAATATTATTCAGAATATAAGAATTTGAAGGGTATGGTGATTCACTCTAAACCATTTTCATAAAGTTTTTTTAATATTAAGAAGGTATTCAATATTTCATTATTTTGCCAAAATTTGCAGGAGACAGATTTGGAAGACAGGCATATCGAGGAGCACTGTGTAGCAGAAGAATACTTTGGAACAACAAAAATATTCATAAAATGAGTATTTGAAGGTTATGGTGATTCACTCAAAACCCTACATAGTAAAAATTTTAAATTGTAATGTTGATTTTGATAATAAATTTTTTTACGAACTGTATTCTTATTTGGATTTTAATTAAAATTCATACTTACCTTAAACCCTTGGTTTTTTTTTTTGCAAAATTTCACCCTAGGGTTTAACTCCCTCTATCACTTCAGAATTAGGGATTTTCATTTTAGGTATTTTAGATCTAATGGGTTTGTTTTTCTATATATAAGTGTTTGGCATGTGATGCAAAGGGACCACTTATTGCATCGGATCCCAACCATTGTCGACCATCTGACTTTTTATTTTTATTTTTTTAAATGGTTTCCAATTTGAAGTTCTTTTTAAAAACGTTTTTCGATTTTCCGGTGTGCCATTTCGACAGAAACACACCGGTGCGTTTCTGTCTAAGGAGCATTGATAAAGCCATAATTTATTTTTGTTTTTTTAATTTAAAAAATATGGTGCATAAAAAAATGTTGCCAATGTTTTCTCATCTAAACAACATAGAAAATGTTGTCACATAATGTTTTAAATTTTTTAAATTTTTCTTCTCATCGGTTTGTAATTTTTCGATTTTTTTTATGAATGTTTAATTTTTTTACTATGTTTTTTTTATTTCTATTATAGTTGTTATGATGTCTTCTATATATATCGCATTGTTGTAATTCACAATATTTAAAAAAGAAATTAAACTGTTCGATGCATTTTTTTTGTATGGAACACACCGGTGCGTTTTATGTAATAAACGTGTTGGTGCTTTGTATATAAAAAAACGCACCGGTTACAACGATTTTTTATTTGCTGAAAATTATGTGATTTATTTATAAAATATATTTAATAATTTATGTATTGAATGGTACAGGTTGTATATTGATAAAAATATAAGTGAGAAGAGTTCAAATAAGAAAATTTATAGTCGACACAATGATGACGCATCCAGAAAAACAAAAAGGGCAGGTTCTCTGTAAATTTTATACAAAATTAATATGGTTGAACTATATGTAAGTTTAACTGATATGTATTGGTTAGTGTGTGTCATGCAGGGCCACAAAATGAGGAAGCTCGATAAAATTATTTTGGATCTAAGTGCAGAATAGCATAAAATCTTGATGGAAAAATTACAGAGGGTTGAATCACGTGAATGAAAAAATACTATTCAATATGATTTTTTTTTTTAATTTCATTAATAATATACTTAGGAATATTAGATGACATGTTTCAAACAATCTATTAATTCGCATATGTTTAATGTTCTATATGCACCAACAATAAGGGAACATAATGTCTTCATAACAAAACAAAATCAATTAATATAGAAGATGTAAATGATGATGAATTGATCCTTAGTTCATCTGGAGTGGTGTTGGAGATTAATCAAAGGGGAAAAAATTATATAGAACTATGAGGGATATAGTGGAATGAACGTATAGACATACTTTCCACTTACAATATAGAAATCGATCCAATGATTCCAAGAACCAGGTTATATTTAAACTACATGAGACGTTTCCAGAGCAATGGTCAATGAGACATGTTAGACTTGCAATAGAAAAAAAATACAACAACAAAAAAGAATCATTCAAAAATTAATATTCCTAAAAACACTATTTTCAGAAAAGAAAAGAAAATGGAACTCATTCTGCACATAAAACTGGACGACAAGGGAGAAAAGGGTTGATAGCAAAGTTTGTGAGTAATTGTTATTTCCTTATAACAACTTAAGGTTTTTTTTTTTGTATATTTTAAGTTGTTTTACAACAACCATCCTTGACTGTCTTCAGACAGGTGCTGACATACAAAGAAGAGCCATCATAAAAATTGATTGACATTGGGGTAATGAAGGGTTGTGAGTATATGTTGGCATATAAAAAATTAATTGTGGAATTTGTAAGTATAATCTATGTTGTTTTACTTCTATCATTTTATAATTAATGAAACAAAAATAATACTTTATATTAAATCTATGATTTATTATGGGGTATAAAACTTGCAGGAAACAAAGTATGGAACTGAGCCAATAAAAGAATTGTTGAAACAAGGCATGATATTTGATTTTTAACATATGTGTATGATTGATGAGTCAATTCTTGCTTTGCAGGTACGTCGTTTTTCAGTTTACATTCATGTATATTAATTATTTCAATTTTCATTATTCTCACCAATGTAGATATACTCGTTACAATTTATTTTTATGTTTGTAGATGGAAATTGAAGAAGAACAAAATAATCAAGGCAATCAACCAAGCATTCAAAAAAATAACCCAAGGCATGGAAGTAGCTTGAGCACTAACAACAATTCCAGTGAAGCATGATGACCAATATATTTGGATATCAATGCAAGCTACAATTGTATTTTTTTGAAATAATTGTCTGTGAAAATCAAACTTTTTTGTTCAATGTGATGGACATAGTGTCCAAATTGAAAGACAAGGGATTATTGATAAGTGTCCCATTTTGTATGACAAACACCCTCTTATTCATATAATAAAATATGTTTTAATTTATTCTATTACGTTGTCCAATGTCGTTGTGAAATGTTACATTGTTGATTAAATATATAGATGACTAAATATTATAATGAAGAGATGCAAAATCTGATGATATAACAAATTAATCCAAACATCGTATCCAAATTCACTAATCAAAATATAGGATATATGTAAATTTTTTGATAAAAAATGGGATTAAAAAATAACAATAATTGCACTATCACAGGTCGATGTTTCTCGGTGTATTTTAATTATCAATCTCATCGACGCATTTAATATTAAAACTCACCTGTGTGTTTCATATGAAATGTGCACCGGTGATTTTATGTAACCAATTAACATTGGTTTCAATATTTATTTAATACCACAAAATTATGTTAAAAAATCGGCACCGATGCTTTTGTGTTACTAATAAGCACCAGTTCTTTAGGATTCTTAATAGGCACCGATGCATTTATGTTATTAATATGCACCGATAGTATTGTGTTATTGATAAGCATCGGGGCTTGTTTATTACTAAAAAGCACCGGTGCTTTCGTTTTTAAGGCATCGGGGGGGGGAGGGGGGTTTCTAGGTAATGCACCAATGCATATTATTTTATACAACATCAATGCCTTTTTATTAATAATGCACTGGTTCATTCTAAGAAAAAATCACTAGTGTTTAATTATTTTTAACTCCCCCAGTGCGTTTTACTGTTAAATCCTCGGTTCTTTTAAGACAAACGCGTTGGTGCTTAAATATTATTTTTCCATTGTGCTTGCATATTTTACTACCCTGGTGCTTGATGTTAAGTGTACAACACCGGTGTTGTAGGTGTATGTACGCACCAGTGTTTTTTCCTCATACAAACGCATCAATTTGTAAACATATGCTAACACCTATGACTGCCCAGATTTTTTTAGTTATAAGCAACTTCTGTTATAGTATCCGCAAAAACATCCGCTATCGAAAATAGATGTTGTAGCAGAGGTTTTTTTGACAAATTTTGTCAATTTTGTAACACTAGAAACCTTCGCTAAAATGTCTTTTCCTTGTAGTGATTGGTCCCCCTGTAATTCAATACTACCAAAATATCCCACAATACAATTCTTGTCCAATATCAAAAGGGGAAAATAAGTCTCAATGGCATGGAATAAGTACAGAAGAAAGAAGGAAAACAATGCACTACTAGAAATTGAACATAAATTAAAAGCTTGGAAAGAAAAGGAGGTAGATGCCTCTTTTTCTAAAGCACAAAAAGAATAGATAAAAATTCTTGAACATAATAGGAGGAAAAAACTATTGAACAGGGAGAAGGAATGGCGTTTGAAAAGCCGAGCCCTTAGGTTGTAGGAGGGAGATGAAAACACAATTTTTTCACCATTTTTCCAATGGTAGAAAGAATTCCAATATAATTTAGTCCATTGATAGATCAGATGGTTCAAAATATTAGTCTTTTGAGGAAACAATAGAGGAAGGATCCATCCATTT
>ML783099.1:431116-443290 GCA_009831015.1 Picea engelmannii
GGAATGCCAAAAGTCCTAGACATCCAAAAACCTAACCCTAGGAGATGACGCGCCAAAAGTCATGTGGGCCCCGTTTGGGTAAGTTGGTGCATCAACTTCCCGGGGTCGTAACTTTTGCATACGATCTCCGTTTTAGGCGTGTGATAGCTCGTTGGAAAGGTATCGTCGAGGAGATTCATTTTGGAGGCTAAATTATGCCTTGGTCTATCTTTGATAACCTCTATCTCGAAAAAACTTCATTTAGGCCCTCAAAATGGCCCCGGAAGTGAAAACCTGCTAAAAATAGTAAATTGCCAAAATGGCTAGAAAATTGTTTTGAGCCATTTGGAAAATGTGGGTGGCCCCCGATATCCACCTGGATCAAGAGGATATTTTAAAAATGGTGGAATACTCAAGAACACTGAGATAGATATTATCACCCTTCAATGCCATTTTCATTGCTCTTATCCCAAATATGGAAAACCCTTGATATTTTGACCAGTTCAGACCAATATTCCTCTTCAACAACATATACAAAATAATCTCTAAACTTATTGCCACTAGGCATAACAAAAATCTATCAGAAAACCTCTCTTTTGAACAATTTGGCTTCCTCCAACGGAGACAAATACACCAGGCCATTGGATTAGCTCAAGAGGGACTACACTCCATCCACACAAGTAAATATAAGGCGATTATCTTTAAGGTGGATCTATCCAATTCCTTGTAAAGGGCCAGTTGGCTTTACATCATGCTCCTTCTTATTCATCTCGATTTCACTCACCCCTTTGTAACTTGGATCCTAAAATGCATCAAAACTACCTCCTTCACTATGCTAATCAATGGATCAACCTCCCCCCTTCTTCAAGTCTGAATGTGGCATCAGACAAGGCTTTTTTCTTTCCCCTCTGCTCTTCTTGTTGGTGTCCAAGAGCCTCAATATATTGATCAACAATACGGTTTGAATAGCCATATAAAAGGTATCCATGTCAGTGAAAATTTCTCATTATATCACCTCCTTTTTTTTACTATATACTTATATTCTTTTAAGGAAAGATATCTTACATAAAGCATTTAAAGAGCATCCTACAAAACTTTTGTATAGAAACAAGCATACAAGTAAGCACGGAGAAATATTCTTTGTATTCTTTGGGTTTATCAGACTAGGAGAAGCAACACAACTCACAATTCCTTGATCTACGTGTAAAGGATATAGGAGTGGGTTTGAAGTATCTAGGGTTTTCCCTAAATTCCAATAGTTATAGTAAGGGGGATTGGCTTTGGTTGCTTGGAAAAGTGGAAAAACGACTACATTCCTGGTGCATTTGATTTTTTTATCTACGTAACATATAATTCCTACATACAATATTGAAACCTTATTTAATATAAAGTGAGGTGCATAAGACATCAAGAGATTTCCAATGCCTAGTCAAATGACATATTTGCCACTCCTTTTATACCTTTAGTTAAATGCAAAGAGGGTGAAATATTGTTAATGTGGATTTTTTTTTAAAAGAGCATTCTCATACTTCTGGGGCCTAAAATTTATTTTTGTTAGTTCCATGGCGATCATAGACACCAAAAACCGTAATGTATTCTATTTTGGAGCCCTGATACTTCATTTACCAGACCATGAAATTATGCATAAGCTACCCTCATAGGCCAGGGTATGGTCCTTGTATGGACTGATTCTTCAATAGTCTTGATGACTTTGTGCTAGCATGTCATATTGGTCATATGATCGCATATTCAAACTGGTAAACATGCTCCAATTGATTGTAGAAGGATCGGTCAAGCCATGCTCAATACTTACCCGGAGACTAGCTTATGCATATGGGAATGTTGTTAAAAATTGATCGAAACACGTCATTACTTGGATGAACGATCATTTATGATTCGTAGATGATATAATAATCATGATCAAAAGTGTATTGGCATTGCCATTTTCCTTTTCAAGATATCTCAATTACCCTATTTCACTTTCCATACATGTTGTACTTGTAACCTCAACCCTTGGGGCTAGGTAACAAATGAGATTCAAGAATAATTAGTGATTTCCATGCTCAAACCTACCAACACCATATGATTTAACATATATGACAATATTTTTTCATCGTGAAGGGGTTGTTGCAAGTATTTACTACCATTTATGAGAATTGACAAGAAGCCCATAACACCATCTTCATCAAAGATTCATTTCATAATATGGCCCATAATGGGATATTAACATCATTGTTTTTCCATACAAAGAGAAAAACCACATTAACATCAACTTGGTGAATCAATTATTAGTTCCAAAGCTAAGTATAATCAAACAAATAAACATTTTTGATGAGAAGAAATATGTAATTAGGGACTTACAATTAACAATTGATTATTATAAATTAATATCCAAATTCAATGTTACATTTATATATCGAAATGAAGTTGATATAATTCTAGGCTCAACCTAGATTGAAGTATTGGGTGTTTTCATCTTAAACATGAATATTTTTTTTTGACATTTCACTCTAAGAAGAAGAATATAACATTGCAAGAAGTTACAATAATGTCAGATTTAGAATCTCCCTCATCAAAAGAATTTAAATATATCTCAAAGGTGATCCTTCAGAATATACACAAATCAATACATAAAATACAAAAAGAATTTGACAAGGTTGTTGTTAATAAAGATGAAATTTATTACCTTAAGAATCATAGTCAAAACTTGATCGCACATATTAAGAAGTTAAACATTGAAAATAAGTCACAATAAGAATTGTTGAAGTAACTTACCAACAAAGAATCAATTATCAATAAAGAAACAATGACTAGCCTCATTGAAATAGAGAAGTCATCAAATGTAAAATTACAAACAATGGAAGTTCCAAGTATCTCTATCAATAAACTTTTAAGGGTCAACAAAGCAACACAAGTGTGTAAAGAATGCATACTACAAAAAGTGAATCAAGAAAACACTACAAGTACAAATATAAGGTTACAAACACAACTTATCGACATCCTAATCACAAAATTCAATACTTTAACCAGTCACTATATCAACATTGCTCGAAACAAATATAATATTCAAACTGTATTTTGAAGAATATTAATTCTAATACAATTCGGTCTCAATTTAGAAGTCATCTTAGGAATTGCAATACAACAGGTTCTTTCCAAGAACCCTATAAATGCAATGTTCCATGAAGGAACAAATTAGGGTGGTTAGACCCTCTTACAATTCAACAAATATGTTAAGCACTTAGAAGATCATATCATCTTATGACATCTACCATCACAACTAAAAGAACAAATAATCATGAGAAGGCATTACAAGCAAGAATAAGGGATAAAGTCTTTTCATAAATATGTATTGAGGACAAAGCATTTCTAAAGGGGAAGACAATGTAATGAACACACACACACATAATAAAAAAACAATAATTAATGAAGTGACACACTCTAATTAAGCAACATGACTTAATTAAAGGAGGTGACCATTTCAACATGAACAATTAATGTGTATATATATTGTCACAAAGGTAATTATATATCATTCATTCATATGTGGTGTGCATGTGTGTTCTCTATGGATTTTTGTCTATTATCCTTCTTATGTTGGATATTTCTACAATAAATGAACTTTATTCATTTCAAATATGCATCTAATTAGGTTTTTATACTACTAAAATATTTTAGTACTTGATGGTTATTCCCTTTATTGTGATATTCATTGCACATATATAATATATGTAGCTAAATAAGTAAAGAAGAGTTTGGTGGGTTGATCTAGTGGTTTAGATTCCTCAACATTTATTATCAATCTGGGTAGGTAAACTTATGAGACATAGACACATTATGTGCAGAATCTAGTTTTGAATTGCTTGAGAATTCCTACTAAAATCAAAGCAAGAAATTGCCAAACTCACAAACATAAAGGGTTCTTTTGGCAATGATCACTCAGACTTAATTGCCAATGGTAGGGACTCAGATTACAAGTAAATCATTCAATCGTAAAGTGTGCCTACTTAAAAATGCACTTTGTTTAGTTAACCAAGATTCAAGACCAAACATGGTTATCTCAAGGTGTGAGTTAAAAGGCTAAGTGAAAGACAAATTACTCTATCAGCTGTAAAATAAGGAAATGTGTTGATAAGAAAGGAAGAAAGGAATTGCAGACATAGTCAAATCTAAGTATATTAGTGTGAAGATTGTTTGTATGGCACAAAAGATGAAAGTTCAATCAATCACATTGTTGTCTTTAGCATCTATATCCGGAACAATCATACGTCACATAGTTAAAGTAACATTTCCTGCAAATTAACTAGAAAGGATTCTTATTCTAAAAGAAATTGAACAGTGCATGCAATTTTACAATAAATAAATGCAAGCAATAACAATAACTTCTAAAATAACTTATAGAAATACAACATAGACCAGGCGGTCCTCTTGGAATATGTTGTCTAGGAAAGCTTAGATTGTAAAAGAAATCTTAACTCATAAATGAAAATCCAAACTCCATTGTATTAACTCTTCAGTATGATTTTAGCAGTTACAAAATTTCTAGTACATAATCATAATACTCACTCTAAATTGATTTTGTATTGTTCCTTGAAGATATATCTATACAAAAGATTCAATGGGGAGGACAAGAACCAATTCCCAAATCCTTGAACTAACCAATCAAATCCAATTTGGGTTTTACAAATTAAGAATATTGAAAACCGGCTGCAACATGAAAATTTTGGAAATTCCCTTTTGAAGAAATGCTCGTACAACCCACGTCATGAAATTTTTAAGGATTCTTCCTCATGTCACCTAAATAACCCTATTCTGCACAAATTCCATGTCACAGAACTCCCTGATTCATCCTCATCACTCCAGAAATCACCTCTGAATATCACTGCTTGTAAACTAAAGATAACACCCTCTTTCTTAACTAATTGCAAAAATTGTAGATTGGATCTCCATTATAGTGCATGAAATAACATATTTTTGATCCTATGAGTTGTATCATCGAGATCTTGGCTTGCTAAACCTAATTTTATGAGCAAGTTGGCGAATATACAACTTAATCTGTGCATTTCCTATAATTGATTTGTTGATTTTGACCATATGTTGACCAACATCTTCCAACTGCTATGTGGATGGTGGAATAGGTAAGTCACCATCTCGTTATGTTGATGAAGTACCTCCAGGTGGAATTTTCCCTTCTGAGTGAGCGAAAGTATGCTAATAACCAATTCCTGTAATAATTGGTAAAACCTGTAATCATTGGTAAAATAAGGTTAATTCCTGTAATAGTTGATTTATAGGCAATTGTTTGCAAACATAGATTTAATTATAATTTACAAAAAAAACTAAGAGCTTTCTTTCAAAATAAAACGTTTTACCTTGTTTGTGCATGTTATGTCATTAAGTAGACGAAAATAGGCAAATGTAGAGGTTTTTAAGGTAAAAATGGAGGTGAATGGGCCTGATGAAAAGGTAAAAACGGGTACCCAACATCTCCCCCAGACAGAGGATATTGCATGTCCTCGTGCAATTTTATTCCAAGGTATTCCTGATCCAAAATTTCAAAACTGTGTCTTGATTCCTCATTAAGAACTTGATTTTCTTCCTCAATATGCGGTTCAATTGCAATTTCCTTAATTTTTGTATAACCTCTTGTTTTGGTAAACTTTCCTCTTCTACTTTTTCCTCTTATGTTCCTTGTTTGATTTCATGCATTGGTTTTGTTAACATATTTCATGGGACTCTCGAAATTTTTCCCTTTTGATTTTACAGGACTCTGGAAATTATTTCCCTCAGATTGCACTAGACTTTGCTTTGTCTTTTTCATAATACTACCCTTCTTGGTTGACTCTACACCTTCATCCACTTGTTCCTTTTTGTCACCAATTCCTATAATGTTGAGTTCAAGGTTTACAATACTTTTATCTTCTGCAATATTTTCACTAGATGACTCATTTCCTAAAAAAAACTCCTCCCAGGCCTAGTTTAATTTTTCCAGATTATGCAATATAATCAATTTAACTAGAACATGGTGATACAAAAACCTATCCTTGTTGGGTGGATTTTTATGAACTTCCATGGCCATTTTCGTTAGGTTTTTCAACAAAAAATAAGGCATATTGATTCACTTACTTTTATCCATCAAATGTTGAAACAAATGAATACGGTAAAGAAATTTTATACTCTACCTCCCAACACAAGTCAAGTACTTCTAGATGAAGAAAACCACATATTTCTAAGGGTCATCTAACTAGGTTCTTGGAATGCCCTTGGTCCAGTTTGAATTCTGATACGATTTGTTCATGAACATTGTCCACCTTTCTCCTTTTAGTCTCTGGCTTTTAATCTAGCTTTCACCTTTCCTCTCCAAACTTGTGATGGTGGTCAGTGATTCCTCTATAACTATGATTTTGATATCTCCAACCCTAGATGTTATTCCTTTATATCTTTCAGTGAATTCCCTAGTTACAAAAACATTATGACCTTATAAATTTTCAAAAAACTAAAGTAACCCTGCTTTCTAAAATAAAACTTTGCAAGTGGGAAACTCATTGAAAAACGTTGTTCCCTGTGGCTCATATTAGACCATGAAAGGGGCCACCATCTTCTTCCTTCTGTCTGCGGAATTTTTTAGGTGCCAATTTCAATTATTTTCAACATATGAGGGTTAATGGCGACAAGAGTGGGAATTAGGCAGAGATTACAATTAAGAGGAATTTGTGAAGCATTTATGTAATAAAACATAAACTTGTGATAACCTTTTAATCTAAAAATTCAAACATTCAAAATATCACGTCATAACAGGGCAAAGTAATGTTTATGGATAAATTATGGGTAGTCAGCATGGATTAGTTCATGGAATATGGAAAATTCACTCTATTTTAACAAGTAAATAATAAAAAAAACTATTGCATGCCACTTACTATTACCAAGAACTACTACCTCTGCAACCTGATTACATTTGTTGAACCAATTTTCACTTTGATCTAACTTTGATTACTAGAATTTCTTCTTTGATTACAGGAAATGACTGTATTTTTCATAAGAAAGAAGAATGATATGTACTACGGAACCAAAATAAATTAATGTTTCTCTGCCTCGCTTGAAAGTCTAGAACCGTTGTTGCTCTCCCCCACACCGAGATCTTTGCATGTCCCCATGCAAATGAAGTAAGGAATCTAATATTTGTATGGATACTCTTTAACGATGCTTGAGGGTTGAGTGCACTTCGTGAAATCTTGAGCTGACATGTGAGAGTGAAGATTGTTGAAATTGAGACCAAAGGATCTACACTAGAACCAAGAGAAAATTGAAGTTCTGCATGATAAAAAAAAAATAATCAAGAATGATGAAGATGTGTATTCTGGATGACTGGAAAAATGATCCGATGGCTCTTATTGCTTATTTTTTGAACATACTTATTGGACATTCTGGAAATTCTTTCTCTTGAGAACATTTTTCAGTATCCTCGGATAGTTGAAGAAGGTTGGACATGGTTGATGCTAAGCCGGAATGGATCTAATGATATACTGAGAATTCTAATCACTTCTATCTATGATAAGTTTATTTAAATTATTTGAATTTTTACATTTGAAGGAGAATGCAAAAACTTTCACAATTCCTGTAATTGACAGATTATAAGAAATAATTCTAGAAATTATCATAAAACTTGTTTGAAAACATACCCATACATCCCTTATTATGATTTTTCTAAAAATTGTGCTCGTTTGTTACTCAAATATATGTATTCTACACAAAACACATGTTTCAAAATTTCCTCATTTGGTCCCATTGGTTTGCAAATGAAGTGCAAAGGTCATCCCTGAAAATAATCCACTACAATATTTCTAAAGATGACAGCTTGTTACAAGAATTCTTGTAATTGACTGAATTTCTAGATTATGCCAAATCTAGAACCCCTGATTTTTGAGGAATTACTTCTTTGACCGAGGAAAATTGACAACATCTAGACTTTGAAGCATAAGCTGATTTTATGAATCTTGGACTATGCATGGGAAATAAACCTTTTGAAAGAAACTAAGCTTTAAATCTGATTCCTACAACATGCTTATGAAAATACACCTTGAACATTGGAATACTAATAATCTGGAAGAAATTATAGGAAATCCGCACAGACTCTGATATTCCCAGAATTTGGAATTTATTGATTTGTTGATGAATTCTACCCACTAGTAACCTAGTTTTCAAGTAGAGTTAATTCTTAGTTGTGCCAGTAACCTAGTTTTCACAACTAAGCTTTATTTTTATCTTTACTTTTTTTTCATGTTTATTTATTTTTCTACACTATCCTACTCTTCTTGAAAAAGAAAAACCTCTTTCAAGTGTAGGAATATTTCCAATGCATCCATCCACACAACAAGATCTTTGTTAAACTCACATCCAAGTCTGAAAAGTGTACCTTAATGAATACCATGATATGAGAGGCCAACTGCTTTTGTAGAAATGATGACAATATTTTTTTAAATATGGAGTGATGTTGCAGACTAATGATTGATTGAAACCAAACTTGAATATGATCCTTGTTTCCTTGGTTGCTTGTAGTTTTCATGTCAAGAAGTTCTTCAAAAAATTAATCATCATATTCCTGAGTACACAATGGATTTGGATCTAGTGACAAATATGCAAGGAATTCTTTAATTTGTGGTTGTAGTGTCTATTCTTCGTTGGATATTTTCCATGACTCTTTGATCTCTTCCTCATTCTGACAAAGAAAACTGGAAGAAAATTCTAAGTCCTCTTGTGGAAATTGTTCATGGATCCTCCTCTGCTTCCAGAGATATAGACTCATCCCTAGTGACAATTTTGAACTTTGGGCAAGGAGTTGAGAAAATCCTTGTAACAACACATCTACCCTTACTCAACAAATTCTTGAGCAATTTTAAGTACTTCTGGTTGTTCAAGAGGTTTCGCTCATGAAAGGATTAGTGTAATGGAGGGTTTTTACAAAAACAAATACTTCTTCACCTTTAAAAGAATAAATGAAATCATAATCAAACACACCACACCAAATAAAATTAAAGCAAAATATAATCATGTACTTGAATGCCCTCACACTTCTAAGACCCTACTATCACGAGGATGTTTGTTGACATGAGTTAGCTTTTCTTTCCATGAATGAAAAAAAAACTTGCATAAAAGGAAACACACTTACAATGCCAACATGACAAGAACTTGAGAATACTCACTAGAGTGAGTGCGCAGGTTTTAACCTTTTGTATTACATGCTTCACTCCCCCAAGTCATAAATGTTGGCGCAATAAAAAAAAATGCAAGAAAAGGTCCAAGGACCTAAAAAAACTAGAAAACTTGCAAACAAAAATATCTAAAATTTACAACTAAAAATAACATAAAACTTGCAATTTCAAAAGTAATTCCTTTAGTGCCGCCTCGACAATGACGTCGAAATGTTGGGTTGATCTAGTTGTCTAGACTCCTCAACATTTATTATCAATCCAGGTAGGTAAACTTATGAGACATAGGCACAATATGTGTAGAATCTAGTCTTGAAATTGCCTAAGAATTCCTACTAAAATCAAACCAATAAATTGCCAAAATCACAAACATAAATGGTTCTTTTGGCCATGATCACTGAGACTTAATTGCCAATGGTAGGGACTAAAATTTCAAGTGAATCATTCACTCTTAAAGTGTCCCTACTTGCAAACACACTCTATTTAGTTAATCAAGATTCAAGACCAAACATGGTTATCTCAAGGTGCCAACTAAAAGGTTGAATGAAAGACAAATTACTCTATTAGTTGCAAAATAAAGAAATGTGTTGATAAGAAAGGTGGAATGGAATTGCAGACAAAGTCAACTCTGAGTATATTAGTGTGAAGATTGTTTGTATGGCATGAAAGATGAAAGATCAATCAATCACGTTGTTGTATTTAGCATCTATATATGGAACAATCATAGATCACGTAGTCAAAGTAACATTACCTACAAATTAACTAGAAAGGATTCTTATTTTACAAGAAATTGAACAATGCATGTAATTCTACAATAAATAAATGAAAGTAATAATATAAATTCTAAAATAACTTATAGAAATACAACATAGACCAGGGGACCCTCCTGGAATATGTTGTCAAGGAAATCTTAGAATGTAAAAGAAATCTTAACTCATAAATGAAAAGCCAAACTCCATTGTATTAACTCTTTAGTATGATTTCAACAGTGACAAAAGTTCATGTACATAATCATAATATTCACTCTAAATTGATTTGGTTCGTTGAGGATATATTTATATAAAATATTCAATGGGGAGGATAATAATTAATTCCCTAATCCTCGAACTAACTAATCAGATCCAATCTGGGTTTTATAAATTAAAAAAATTGAAAACCACTCACAAAAGGAAAATCTAGGAAATTATGTTTTGAATAAATGCTCATACAACCCATTTCATGCACTTTTTGAGGATCCTTCCACGTGTGTTGCCTAAATGACCCTATTCTGCACAAAACCCATGTCATGGAATTCCTTTAATCATCCTCATCACTCCATAAATCACCTCTAAATATAACTGCTTGAAAATTGAAGATAGCACCCTCTTTCTTAACTAATTGCAGAAATTGTAGACTGGATCTCCATTCTAGAGCATGAAATAATATCTTTTTTATCTTGTGAGTTGTATCCTTGAGCTCCTGGCTAGCTAAACCTAATTTTATGAGCAGGCTGGTAGATATACAACTTACTTTGTGCATTTCATGTAACTGCTTTATTGATTTTGACCATATGTTAACCAACGGGTTCCAACTGCTATGCAGATGGTGGAATAGGTAAATCACCATCTCTTGATGTTGATGAAGTGAAACCAGGTGGAATTTTCCCTTCTGAGTGAGCGGAAGTATGCTAATAACCAATTCCTGTAATAACTGGTAAAACATGGTTAACTCCTGTAATATTATAGGCAATTGTTTGCAAAAATACCTTTAATTATCATTTACAAGAAAAATTGAGAGTTTCTTCAAAAAGACAATTGATTAGCTTGTTTGTGCATATTGTTCCATTAAGTAGACGGAAATAGGAAAAATTAGAGGTTTTAAAGGTAAACATGGAGGTGAATGGGCCTGAAGAAAATGACAAAATTGGCACCCAACAGAGTTAAATAAAGTTAGATCATTCATTGTGCATGTGTTATAGCCATATAGGATATATTTTGTAAATAGGTATATTCTTCTTATGTGTTTCAATTTTCCAATAATATATAGCTTACCACTAGTTCTTGTTGATTAATTGGGTTGGTTGTCATTGATGTCAACCCTTGAAGAAAGTCCAGTAGTGAATTCTAGTAGCACAAAGGTTTGGGTAATGGACCCAAGTTTGTTTGATGGATAATAGTATGAGTTTTGATATATTTTCACGGAAGACTATACTAGATGGATATTAAATGTCATGCCATTTTCGATGGTATGTGGAACGTCACATAACTCCTCGCGGTTAGATATTTATGGCCATGTGAAGTTGAAGAACCTTCACGAGTCATCTAGAAGCCCCAAAAGGTCAAAGTAGTCATCTAGAAGAAATTATTTAAATAATAAAGTGAAGTGATGAGTGTATTATAAGTCAAAGTGGATACAAAATAAATTATTTAAATAATAAAGTTAATGGAGAAATTACTAAGTGGTTAGAAGTGGGTTAGCCCTAAAATAAGGAAAGTGGGTTAAGATGGTTAGAAGGTAATTTAAATAATAAAGTGAAGTGATGAGTGTACTATAAGTCAAAGTGGATACAAAAGAAATTATTTAAATAATAAATTTAATGGAGAAATTACTAAGTGGACAAGTGGTTAGAAGTGGGTTAGACTTAAAATAAGGAAAGTGGGTTAAGATGGTTAGAAGGTAACCCCTTGAGGAAGCTACATGAAAGTATAAATAAGATGCAAGGGTCTCTCATTTTTAATCACACTTGAGCATATTGAATATCTACAAGTGACTGAGGTAACCAAAGGATATCTAAGCCGAATTTTAGAGGGAAGGTGAAGTAAAGAAGGCCGAAATTCAAGGGAGGATAAATTATTTTGATGATGCTTTCTAAGGTATGTTATTTACAGGTCATCTCACCATTTTTGCAATAATTTTTTTTCTAGAATGATTAAGACCGTAAAATTGGGTGTTCGTTGAGGAAACATATCCAAGTAGGTGTGATAAAAATTTCAGCTTGTGGGTCATTGTA
>ML783099.1:448358-465249 GCA_009831015.1 Picea engelmannii
AAATAAGAGGCAAGGCTCTCTCATTTTAATAACACTTGAGCATATTTAATATCTACAGGTGAATGAGGTAAACAAAGGATATCTAAGTCGAATTTCAAAGGGAAGGTGAAGTAAAGAGGGCCGAAATTCAAGGGAGGATAAATTATTTTGATGATGCTTTCTAAGGTATGTTATATATAGGTCATCTCACCATTTTCGCAATAACTTTTTTTATAGAATGATTCAGACCATGAAATTCGGAGGCCATTGAGGAAACATATCCAAGTAGTTGTGATACGAATTTCATCTTTTGGTTCGTTGTATTTTTGGATTTACATGCTGTGGAAAATAGGGTTTGTGGCTAGTCCTAAAACTAGTCTAAAACAGGTGTTTCGAGTAAAAACTTCATAACTTCTTCATAACAGCTCCAAATTTAGTAAGACAAAATGTATTGGTTAGAGTACAGTCTATAGTATCTGTGTACAATTTTCAAATCCATACAACAAATATTTCATGTGGGGCACGCTCTACAAGTTCGCTCTCTACAATAAGACATAATTCAACAAGGTATGTCATTTTTTCTATAACTCCTTTTCTGAGAGGTTCCAAGTAGTGAAATCCGGAGGAATTGTATAAAAGACATTGAAGAACGTTGTGTACCATTTTCAAAGCTTTATTCATTAAAGGTACATAGTTATTATTATTGCAAGTTAGGGTTGTTGATTAATCCAAAATTAGTCATGTGAGACTAAAGTAAAGTTTGATGAAAATGTTAGTCTCTTGTTGTTAAGTTAAGGAAGGTTTACATGTATGTGATCATATACACCATGTCTATTACAAAGTTACAAATCAGATTTGGATGATGAATTTGATGAGGGCTTTTGGTTGAGGTACATGTTGGGTACATGGTTGAGACAAGTAAGTGATGAGTTGGCACATACATGAGGTGTATAGTTGATGATGTTGGTACATTTTGATGAGTCATAGTTTATGTGTATTTGATGCATGATTGGTACATATTTGGTGCATGGTTGATGAAATCATTGATGGTACAAGTTGAGGTATAGGTCGGTGTGGTTGATGCACTTGTTTATGGTATAGGTTGATTACAGGTTGTTTGGTACAGGTTGAAGTATGGTACATGGTGGCACATGTTATTGGTACAGGTTGTTACAGGTTTATTACAGGTTGATTGGTACAAGTTTACAACAGTATATCTCACAGTGATAGTGTGACAGTGGTTCCATCATTCTACTTCTACGTTAGGGCGGTTGGACGGGGAAAGGACAGGTGGTTGTAGCCAGAGAACATAGGGGGTTGTAGCCTCCTTCTGGTTGTAGCCAGAGAATTCGGGAATTGGGGCTTCCCTAAGGTTGTAGCTTGAGAAACTAGGGGGTTGGAGCCTCCTTCTAATTGCAACTGAAAAACAAAGGAAGTTGGTGCTTCCAACGAATGTAATTCTTAAAGACATATAAGAAAAAGCATTATGTGGTTTTCTCCCACTTTGGGTTTCCACGTAAAAACATTTGTGTACTTTGTATGTGTATGATTGCTCATTTGTTCATTATTTATTTACTCTGCAACTATTGGATGATAATGCCACATTGATATAACACTTGCATATTGCGGTTAAAAAGGATTGAATTGCTCTATTACTGATTCACCCCCCCCCTCTCAGTAATCCACCAATGAAGACATTTTCAAACATTTGAATGCTACATCTTTGGAAATGGTTCGATGATTCATTGGGCCACTTCAAACTTTCATTATAAGCATATTTTGAAGACCACTAATAGTTTATTGGAGTGGTTTTCAAAGTTTGAATGAAATATCATTTGATATTTCCCAATGGGATATCGAGACTCCCTCCAATTAAAAAGTGTTCCTTTAATGGTGAATATCTACACTATCTTTCAAATTTAATTCCAATTTAATGCACCCACCACCTTTTGAATCAACAATTATTTCACTCACCTTCAAGTATATTTGTTTCATGTTTGAATTGAATATTGTGAAGTAATGTTTACCTTTGGATTGCTAATCAATGAAAAAATGACAGTGCAAGTTTGAGTTGTAGAGCTTCGAGCACCTATTAGACATTAAAAGGACAACAACATTGGTTGTTAAACCTTCTCCCAATCAAGTAACCAAAGTTTTCATTGTATTTTCTAGGTAGGTTTGTTGAATGATCTTTGTTTCATGTGTTACCTTCAGTTTGTCCTACCTATCTTTTAAATTTAAAATCACATTATTTTAAAGTTATTTAAATAGAGATAGTGCTAGCTTGCATCTACCTTCAAGTTGTGTCTAATCGTCCCTATTTTTTATATATTGGAGTATATTATTCCTTTCTAGGGTCCATTCAAATTAATTTAAAAGCTAAAGAGTCAATAGGTATCCCCCTATTTATAACAATGGTTTCCTTTGAATGAAGTGTCTCTTTGACTAGTGTTTGAACCTCAAGTCCTTAGTTCATTTCTCATTTAGTTTACATCTCATTGTTAGGTATCTAGAGAGGTAGTGGGGGGCCGGAGGGCCCATAGTGATAATAGTGGAGACCACTCAATGTAAGGTGCACTAGATCCACTATATTATTAAATAAGACCCACTATGGTAGTTAGATATAATAAATGTAAGAGGACTTACTAGAAAGTTCTACTTCTAGAAGGTTCCTCCTCTATAATGATCTTAGGTTGTTGATAACACTATATAAATGGGTTCAAGCAATGTAATGGGATATGAAGAGAAGTTTTGTATTTTTAGCAGTAGCTCAATAGGAGGAAGCCCCCTCGAAGAGGCAAGTGAACATGAGATGATCCCTTCCATAATAGGATCCATTCTATGGTGTTGCCCTACCTCAAGGGTTTTCTTATCGTAAAAGTGTTGTTTCTTCTATATTTATATGTTGATCTATTGTGTATTCAGTATTTGTGGTGATTATATTTGTAGATCTACTCAGGTACTTAACAATTGGCATCATAGCACTCTCCTTAGCAAGAATTGTGGGCAAATGTTTTTTTCCATTTTTGCATCTTTTTTTGGAGAAGCCAAAGAAGGTTGCGACATTACCGATGATTTATATGTATTTTTGTGAAAAAATTGTTGAAAATGGTTCTATATTTGAGTTCCTCTCATAAAAACACCCAATTTCTAAAAAAAAAAAAACGTCTGAAATGGAGTCTGGGAAGCAAAATTATTGAAGTTTTAAAATCCGTTATTTTCAGGCTTTTTTCCACGGACAACCACGTGATTTTTCTAATTTTTGTAGCAGTTGAGGATGAATTTTCCAAAAACAATTGCAGATATGAATTCCTCTCACAATTTCAGCCAATTTGAAAAACAAAATCATCCAAATCGGAGCTCTGGAAGCGAAGATATCGTTGATTTAAAATCAGCTATTTTGAGGGGTTTTCGTGACAGCAGTGGGACTGCAGAGTTCATAACTTTTCATAGGGTGCTCAGATTGCTACCATATCAATGCCATTGGATAAATCATTTTAAGAGCTTTCTTTTGGTATATTATATGTGGTGTTTCCGATGGATATTCGCTCTCAAATCATGGAAGTCATGAAGACAACAATTCAAGAGTTCAAAGTTGAAATGCAACATATTCAAGAGCTCAAAGTTGAAATGCAACATATTCAAGAGGAATGTATTCAAGATTCCAAAATTTCATGGCATATTATGGATGAATATAATCAAGAAAGTTATGTTTGGTATGATTTCAAGGCTGATTGTGATGATTGGTATATGGACAGATGTCATTTTTTAAAATGATAATTATTTTCATCTTTTATTTGATGACTCTACTCCACCTTATGTAGAGAACATCGATGTGAAAAATCGGGAGCCAACTATTATTACCAGTGTCCATCCTACATATTCTACAGTGGTATTATTCCTTCCAGATTCTGCTATGACCTTTTCCCACTATGTGGATGGATCTTCTTATTTGGATCCACATGACAAGTGTCAATCCTTGGAGTATAACTTTTGGTTGGTTATTGGGTTCCGATATCTTCTGCGTGGAGTTCACATGAACACTTGGACATGGGACCCAGGTTTACAATGGAGGTTGGACTACTTCAACATGGTGGCTTTCATTTCTACATGGGACCATGGTTCTCTAGTCTACTTCACCACTATGGTCCACACTTATCCATGGGACCTTGGTATATTGTTGTACACCCTCATAATAAACATTGAGGACAACACTTTCATAAGGGGGGTGGAATGTTAGGTAGCTAGAGAAGTAGTACGGGGTCCAGAGGTCCCATAGTGATAACAGTGGAGGCCATTCAATGTAAAGTGGAATAGATCCACTATAGTATTAAATAAGGCCCACTATGGTAGTTAGATATAATAAATGTAAGATGACTTCTTAGAAGGTTCCTCCTCTACAATGTTCATAGGTGGGTGGTAGCACTATATAAAGGTGTTCAAGCAATGTGATTAGACAAGTTGAGAAGTATTGTATTTGGAGTTGAATCTCATTAGGAGGTTGCCCCCTCGAAGAGGAAAGTGAACAAGAGAGGATCCCTTCCATAATAAGATCCATTGTATGGTGTTTCCCTACCTCAAGGATTTTCTTATAATAAAAGTGTGGTTTCTTCTATATCGTTATATGGATCTATTTTGTATTCAATATTTGTGGTGATTATATTTGTAGATCTTCTTGGGTTCTTAACAGTATGTGATTTTTTAGAGCAGGTATCCTCCTTATCAAAGATTGATTTTTCTATGGGTTTGGTGGTCAGAGGATGGTATTTTACATCCTTCCCTCATATGAGTTTGATCTCTTCATTTAGATCTATATAATAAGATTTGCATGTTACATCATTGTTATATATAGGTTGGACCTACTTGTTGTTTGGATGAGGAGTTGGATGGGCATGCATCTATGGTTTTTTTAGAGGTCAAGATACAACAATTATGGAAGTGTCGTTTGGTTGAGGAGGAGGTGGTAGAAATTCCTATTACTACTGGTTTCGATGCCTCCACCCCCTTGGAGGATTAGTCCATCGAGGTTTTTGAATTAGAGGCCAGGATTGAAATGGTTGATAAGGAGTATGTATAGGCTGACTTGAGTACTGCCGCTAGATTTGTATGGTCGAAGTAGATGGATTAGGATAGTACAAAGGTTTAGAAAGCATTTTGCAATTATAACCACCAAAGTACTAAGCATGAGTGTAGCTCATACCTTGTTGGAATGGCCTAGGTGCTCCTGGTATTTTTTGGTTGATGAAGAATAATGAGTCCATATTCTCTTCAACCCCTTGACACACATATTTTAGACATGAGAAACAATGGCACTTGTTAGAGGGATGTGGAGATTCACAAATTACACAAACCTCTACAACATTGAGTGGGCATTCATTTCTAGGATGCCTCTTGTTGCATATGGGGAAAAAATGGATAAATCTTGTTTTGCTTCTTCTTTCTCTCTCTTGACCTGTAATATTTCTATTTTCATATCTAGTGAATGAAAATTATCAGTTTTCATGTCTCATAATAATCCTCCTATCTTGTTTTTAGTAAGGGTTGTATGATGAGAATATTGTGTTATGATACCCTTATCAGTTCTACCCTTCTTCTTAGTTGATATGGAGTATTTTTCAAATATTTTATTGATGCTTCCACAATATAACTATAATAGTATCCATTTGAAAGTATATTTAGTGTCTCAATGAGTTCCTCTCTTAACCCTCTTCCCAAAATACTTAGCTCGCTAACTTATCTACTCATTTTATTGATTGTAGGTACCACCAAATAGGTACCTATCAGATCTATCTTCCTTGAGTGAGGATCAAGATATACAAGGAGAGATTGAAAGTGAGACATATTGTACTAGATCTAATAGTTCTATATCAACTAGAGTTGAAAAGGTAAGGAGAATATTCTGTAGACACATGAAAATTTTTATTGTCGAAGGAGGTTCATGTGATTATGATGATGACAGCATAGGTGACATTGAGTTTCCCTTGAGGTATAGACATCTAGTGCAACGATGGGTACCTAAGGAGCTACCTCAAATGGACACAAATTTCTTCATCAATGGGAGGATGTATCGCATTGCTCCATCGTCCTTACATGGATTGGGGCTATTTTCCATGGATGGCATAAAGGTAAAATATGGCATTGTAATTGAATTGATGGAGTATGTCGGACCATGTTATAAATACAATCATTGGTTAATGTTGGTCCGATATACGTGAATTATGCAGAGATACAGAGTCGTTGCAAATTATATACAACTAGTAGACAACAATCAAAACAAATGGGTGACTATGTATATTGATGGAAGGCCAAAATCTTACGAAAACATTGCGGCCTTTATAAATAGTACATGACAAGGGACAAAAACTAAGCAACCAAAATGAATATTTGAGGGGCGTGAAGGAATTTGTATATTAGTATGTGCAACAAAATCAATAGTTGCAGGTGAAGAGTTGTTGATCGATTACAATTTGAATCGAATAGATGGAGGGGATGTTACTATGGGGGTAAATATCTTATATACCATTTAACTCAACCTTTGATCAATCATTCTTATCCAAAAAAAAAAAATCATTAATTATCTTATATACCATTTAACTGAACCATTTGCATTAATTTTCTTGCTTCTTGTATTGTGGCAGAGTGATCATGCCCGGAAGCCTGCACGTCGTGGAGGCATCTCTGATCAGGTAAACTTTGATTTAATAACAATTTGTTTTATTATATAATAGTTTTCAAAATTCAACCTTTTCCATGCTTATGAGGTCAATCTTTCAAGATGATATCATGTTTATTATACCGTGGCAGGGGGTCGATCGTCATACAACATAGCTTGTAGCATATGCACCTGAGGTAAACATCAGTGTAATATTAATTCATTAAAGTTTTTTTCATTGATGACATTTATTATACATGTTTAATTCTGTAGTTTTAAATTTCAATATGTCTTTCTTCTTGTGTTGTGGTAGGGTGATCGTGGTCAAAAGCCATGGCCTAGTGGAGGCAGCTCCGATCAGGTAAACATCTATGTAATAGCAACAATTTTTTTTATATTATATAATAGTTGTTAACATTCAATATTTTCCATGCTTATTAGCTCAATATTTCCATATGATAACATGCTTATTATATTGTGGCAGGGGGGTGGTCCTCGACATACAACATAACATGTAGCTTCTACGTCTGAGGTAAACATAAATATGATTATAATATATAAAAAAAATTAATGTTACAATTATTTTCATAAATTTTATTGATTGATTTATTGTGTTAGGGTGACTATGGAAAGTCACTTGCAGCTACATCCGTCTAGGGTGACCATGGAAAGTCACCCACTGTGCAACATCATGTAAATGTTAATAGTAATTAAATATGATTACAATAACTAAATTTCTTTGATGTTAAAATCAATTTCATTAATTTTATTGATTAATCTATTGTGGCAGGGTGACCATGGGAAGTCACCTAGGGGTAGATCAGTTCAAGGTGACCGTGGGAATTCACCAGCAATGTCGCATCAGGTAAGTGTTAGTGTAATAGTAACTAAATTTGATTACAATAACTAAATTTTTTTAATGTTAAAATTAATTTCATCAATTTTATTGATTAATTTATTGTTGTAGGGTGACCGTGGGAAGTCACCCGCAATGCTGCATCAGGTAAGTGTTAGTGTATAATAGTAACTAAATTTGATTACAATAACTAAATTTATTTAATGTTATAATTAATTTCCTAAATATTATTGTTTGATGTTTGTAGTCCACACTCGATGTGGATGATGAGGTGTTTGAGGAAGAAATATTTTATTTTAAAAACCCAATGGAAATTGTCTGGAAGGACCTGAAAAGGGAAAACATAGAATTACTTGGTTTGATTAGCAGAACATCCATGACAGAGGAGATCAGCGCAAAAATTAATGAGTTGAAAGATCAAATACATTCTAATGAGGTAAGTGACATCTTTACATATTTTTATCGGCTATGACATATATTCATTTATGATTTTTAGTTTTATATTTTTTATATGATCTGATAAAGTCAAGTATTCTTTTTGTAGGAGTTTTTTAAACCCGAGAGTGGACAACCTACAGAGACCATGATTGGTAGTAGTGATGCTCCAGTGCGGCCACAACGTCGACATAGCATACCAGTGAATATTTTTTACTCTCTTGAGGTTGGCCTCGAATCAATTGATGATGATACTGATTTTGAGCAGCATGACATGCCCGAGTAGGGCCGTACAAACACTGGGACTCCACATGATGTTGGAGATGAACCTAGTGTCGATTGCAAGGAAGCTTATCCTGTAGCAGCATGGGTGAAAATCACAGGAACACTAGATCTCACCTTTCTGGTGGATGACGATTATGTTCCAATAAAGATTCAAAAGATTACAGGTAATTATTAATAAATTGAGTGATTTTTATCATGTAGTTGAAACACACACATGTCAAAATTATTTTAAATTAATGATCATAATGTTTTTGCAAGAAATAATGGATTATATAGGAACTTGAATGACAAGGCATTGGAGCATTTTGGCCCCATCATTCGCACAAGGTGGAATGGCCAAGATATAAATTTGAAAGATGAATTGATAAGCCATATGGTAAACTTGTTTGGAAATACATTCAACAAAAAAGCGGTCACCTAGTTAGTTGGCGAGAGTTTGAAATATACCAGGGCCTAGTATAGGCAAAGATTGGAAGAAAACATCAAGTATGGGGACCCTCCCACAGTTTCGAAGAAAGAGTGGAAGACACTAATAGAGGATGTAAAGGAGAATTCGCTAAAAAGACAAGGAAAAGAACCATGGCCTAGTAAAGCAAGGTATGACACATATCATATTTTTAGTGAAATATGCTCAATTTTGTTTTTTTTTTGTTTTAAATAACAATTGCGACATCTAACATATTTCAAAATTTTCATAGGTTTCCTGACACCTCCAAAGAAATAAAGGCTAGAGTGGAAAAGCATGGGAAACATAAGCTAGGCCAGGGTGGCTACAAAAAACTAAGAGCACGAATCGTAAGAATAAAATGATTAATTGTGGTGAATATTTATTTAACAGTAGCAAACAAATAATTGTTTTATTACAAGAAAGTTTAATGATGTTATGCATTGTAGGGAAATACGTTCAAATCCACTACCACCAAGGAAGACCTAAAGCTTGGTTTCAAGTTTGGTTTTCAAAGTGTGGTTGAATATCGAAAAAATATTGGGGCAGACGCCAATCTCCCCAATGATGCAAATGGAGGTAAATAAAGTCGATAAGACCATCATTGTAGTATATTTGCAAAATATATTCATGATTGATTATATCACCAATAACTAAATGTTTATGTTTGTTTTAAGCAGGAGAGCAACCGAAGCAGTGAGGGTAGAGGTACTCAACAACTACCAGTTGATAGTGGGGAGCACCTGTCACATGATATTGGGGAGTAGACTAGCTATTTGGGTATGTATTCTTTAGAAATAGAAGTATCTATTATGATTATAGATACTTATTTGTTGACGTGTACCTGTAACATTTCTTATTTCAATGGAAGAGCATGTAGCTCGTGAGAGTGAACTGCAAGAGAAACAAACGACGCGATCAATGAACACACCAGTTGTCACGGCTAGACAGAGAGGTAAAGAGCAATATTGTAATGTTATTCGAAATAATGAAATAGTTGTTTCAATAATATTTTAGCATATCAATATGATTGTTTTCATTGTTGCAATTGACGCCCATTTGAATCTTCCTCCATGCCCTGCTCATCGACGTACCAAAAGTATGGTACGTGAGGGCATGGAAACACAATCAACACAAGGAAAGGGTGCAAGAAATACATTGCCAGCTGAGGATGATGATATTCCACTCGTGAGTTTTATTAAAAAAAAAAAATATTGTATCAATTTATGACTTGTATTTTGATGACTATCATTATTAATATGAATGAATGTTTATATGACTTGCCTCCTTATGCATGAATGTTTTTATCTTTATATGTTTTGATGACTTGCCTACTTATGCATGAATGTTTATATGTTTTCTATGTAAAGTAAATCATTTATTGGGTATGGGGAATTGAGAGCGATGTGAGGGGGAGGGGAGGGGCCATATGAGCTTCCACCTTCATGTGGTTGGCCCTATTCAATAGAGAATAACCTATTCTCAAAACAAAGAGAATCCCATTAAGGTATTCCACTTTAGTATTTCTAGAGTCTTTTACATGTTTAAATGCATGTTTATTTGCTTGTATATTATTTACTCGTATAAAAAAAAAATATTTGATAGTTTTTGCAGGTCTTGGCGATGGAAATGAAACTCGTGGACAACTCTTATCAAGTTGTATGGGCTGATGGACCTGGCAAAAGGACATTTATAAGGTAAGGATTTTGATGTGTTTTTTATAGTCTAGTTAGCCCATTGGTTTTATTCTATTAGTAATTGATAATTGGGTGCCTATTTTATAGGTGCATGTGCAAAAGAGGGACAGTGGACATGCTGGATGGTTTGTGGAAATATCATGAATAATTGATTTCCCTATATAAAGGTCTCGATTTTCAATCATTTCTATCGCAAGGTATGTTTKYTATATGTTTTGCAGTGCCCATCCATTGCATTTCCTGCTCCATGTCATGATTTGAAGCTATGATCATCTTCAAATGGTTCAAAAGTAGCATTTAGACCAAATTTCATTACTTGAAATTTCCTTCGAAAAGTCCCCACAATCAATTATAGACTCTTCTAGAGTATTCCTTCTATTGTAGGTAATGATCTCCTTTCTGAACACTTTGCATGTGGTCCATTATCTCCTTAAAAGGATTCCAATATTAAACCAATTTCTCACATATAAGACAATCAATCACATAGAAATTTAAATAAAGGAGATGAAGTTGTAGTTGATAGTCAATAAAGGATCATGTAGGAGATTAATCTCTTATCGACTACGACTTCATCTCCTTTATCAACTGTGAGTAGCTTGTAGTGGACAAGAATGGGGTGAAGAGGGAATTCTTGCTAGAGCCATGGCCTAAAGTGGCATACCATTTTCTCAGATATATTACTTGTGATGGAAGATTAAGTTTGGTCTATGCTTATAACTTATATTTTTACACCATCTAAGACATTTATTTCACCAAAATCCTAAACAAAAATTAAGTATCCCATTTTTTCTCTTGCAGTCCTTGAGAGAGATGAGCACAAAGGTAAAGAGAGGTAAGAATGAGGCACTAGAACATCATGGCCTCGTCAAGATAGTAGTTTTTGATTCCTTAGAAGTATAGAGTCTTATGTTATCATGGTAATACTTTCTGGATATGGAGATATAGGCCTTTATGGAATCTCAACAGTCTGCTCAAGAGCTAAGCCCTAAGAGGGATATCGGGAGGAACAAGAAACAAGGCAAGATAGGTACCTCCATGAAAAAGAAATCTCAAAATAAATTCAAGGTATAAGCCATAGGCAAGGAAGTGGATGCCACCCTAATTAAATTAAGGACATCGCCAAGCAACCCATTTAATATTAGGGAGAAAACCACAATTTAAAGGGAAAGTGGGAAATCTATAGGAGAGATAAGACTAGATCCCAATAAACTCCTAAACTAATCACCCCAATCTTCTCTTCCATAGTAAATGTGGAGGAATCCCATTCCTACATGAATCCCATTAGGGGAACCTAAGGAGGAAAAGACAATGGAACCTATAGAAGCCAACTTGCAACGCACTCTAAGAGAATTAGAATTAGCCAAGGATGAGGCCCTCAAATGTAAAAACTTAGAAAAGAATAATATGGATAAGGGAAATAAGTTATAAGGCATCATAAAGGGAGTGGAGCAACAATTCCACCAACTACAAGAAAAGTTTCAAAACATGAGAACAGAAGGAGTTAACAGTCATAAGCAACTAGAAATGAAAAACAAGAATTTGAAGGAAAAATTGGCAAGATTTGACTACTCAAATTTACCAAGCAACGATAATGAAGGTATCCATAACCAAAATGGCCTAGCTTGAAAAATATGTGATGAGATATAGGGAAATAACCAAAGTTCACAACCTTTTTTCCCAGAGAGCAGTGGTATAAATTTCAAATGTAGAGTCTAGTGCAATAGGTTACATTTAAGATAGAGACCCCAAAAGAATTTGTGGGTGTATGTCAAGATAATGATGAAGAAATGGGGGATAGGTTGTGTGAATTTTATCTACACAAACTTTCCCTCCCACATCCCTACAAATAGAACCCAAACCCATATGTAGGGGATTTCCAACTCGGGGCACTATCGTATTGGATTCAACATGAGTATTTGAGAGAAGTTGAATTGAATAAAGATAGGGAAGAAGAGATAAATATCCCTCTCTGGGTCAAGGTTGAAGTCCCCAAACTAGAAGAGATCATAACCATCAATGAGGCTCTCATCTCAAATGTGTAATTGGCACCCATCTTAGAATAAAAATAAATGAAATACATTGCTCATTTTGAGGAAAACTTAAGGATTCTAGGGGAGGAGGTAGCTTAATCTTTCCAAAGGAGTGGCATTCACTACAACATGGTATTCAAATAAGGGAACTCCACTCACCTAGAAATCTCCAATATGCCTTGTTTAGGGACTCACTTTGCAAGGATTCCTTGAGAAGATTAAAATCGAAGTGAATTGGGTTGAGGTTGGAGGTCTGCATGCAAAATTTATTTTTTATTTTTTTAAACCTACAGTCCTCGTCGCTATAGCGATGAAAAAGCGTGGAAAATATAGCATTCTTGTCAAACAAAAACTTATCACTTTTGTTTTTCCATGGATGGTTGTCGCTATATAAACGGATGTGTGTCGTTATATAGACGGATGCTTGTCGCTATATAGACGAATGCTTGTAAAAAAATAAAAATAAAATACTGCAACAAATGCTTATCATTTGTGTTTGTCCACGTACTTACGTCGCTATATAGACGGTTGTTTGTTGCTACATAGATGGATGTTTGTAAAAAATAAAAATAAAAATATTATTCAAGAACACAAACGAATGGCACGTGGTAGACATTTTTTTTGGATATTGCCACGATGAGTTCTTCTTTGTCGATATAGCGACGAAAAAATATCCACGGAAAATAAAACTTGATTTCATGGCAAGTGCAATGAATAAGTGTCGCAATAGCAATGAAAAAGCGTGAAAAATTTGGTCATATTTAGTAGTGTTTGTCCCTGACAATGGGCAGAGTGTCCACTTGAAACATTGGACAAATAATAATCTCGCGCATAGTTTAATTCCAAAAAAATTCAACAACATGATGACTAACCATGAAAGATTACATGCTCTAATAATAAGAAATTTATTCACATAGTGGGATCCATGTTGTACCTTGGTTTCTGTTTTCATCATTGGTGGATTTCCCCACCTCTATTAATTTTTTCATTATTGATTATTTCTCAAAGAGACTTTTGTATGTGTTATTTCCATCCAGTGCATGCAGAAGTTGTACTTGATCGCATGTCTTTTTTAGTGGTTGTCCAAGACCTTCAAATCATATCATGTTCTTGATATTTTCTCATGTTGGTTGGTGGGATATGCCTTAATTCCCTCTTTCTAGTGGATCTCTTCCTATTGAAATCAATTGATATTCTTCGTGAATGATATTTAAAGACTTTTATAGTACCATAGGGCTTGTAGTCATCAATGGTAGGTTCCATTTCTATCGAAAATGGGTATACATCAATGGATTCTAATTGGCATATTCTATAAGTGTTTAATGTCAGCACATATATTCACATTTACTAGAATATAATATGTATGCCGGTTACCATTATCATTATTGGTGGGTTACCATGCATCTAGCAATGGTATACATTAATGACCGATGATTAGACAAATTCTCACATGTTCGACTTCATATCATTTATTCACATGGTGTTGATTCATACATCCATCAAATTTAGATTAAATCCCTTAAGTTATGGTGGCATCCCTTTTGATGCTACTACCTAAGATGATTATACAATACCATCTATCCATAATAACATTGGTACTTTTGAAAAACCATTTTTTTATTTCACGCAGTTCCTGTTTTTCTCCTAGTATATAATAAAATTTAGATCCACTATGTATTTTATTATGGCTATGTTAAGCCCTAGAAAAATACCCATGTTAACTATAAAACCCCTTATTAATCCCTAGATATTGAATTATTACATCTCTAGTGTTATATTTGTATGTAGGCTAGAACCCTTCATTATACCCTTTCATTATAAGTGTACCCTTTGTCTCCTATATATATACCAAGGAGACCTAGTCTTATGATCATCTAATCTAATCTTGTACATTGAATATATTGTAAAATGAGGTTCCCCCTTGAAGTGGATTGTTATACATTGATTTTTTATCATTTTCAAGGTGTTGGTTCATAACATTTGGTATCAGAGCATCAACCATAGGGTTTTGTTGCTTTAAATGAGTCATCTTGGAATTTTCGCTATAACATTTTTATGGGATACTTCAGAAAATGAAATTTGGATTTTAGTCAGGAGACATATTTCAGTACGTCTGGTAAACATTTCACAATTTGGTTCATTAAATTCTTGGAGATATAGCCTATGGAAGATAGGGTTTTTGCTTCATCCTGAAATAAATTTTAAACAAGTCATATTGGAATTTTCCCTATAACTTTGTTTATGGGAAGTTTCAGATAGTGAAATTTTTTGGAGACCAAGGAGACATAGTGCATTAAGTCTAGTCCAGATTTCAAGTTCTTGTTCATTAGATTTTAGGAGATGTATTCTTTGGAAGTTGGGGTTTGTGACAAGTCCTAAAATTAGTCTCAAATGAGCCATATTTTTATTTTTACTATAAAAAGATTTTGGTTAAGTTTCAAAGTCTAGAATTTTCATAATCTTGAGAATACATAGTGAACTATATTTGGAAATTTTTTTAGATTTTTAATCATTGAAATATGTGAGATATGTCTCGTGGAAGTTGGGGTTGTTTACTGATCCTGAAATTAGTCTTAAACATGACATTTTGGAATTTTTTTCTATAACGTTTTATCAGTGAAGGTTCATACTGTGAAATGTTCAAGAGTTTAGGAAGTCATATTAGAGTACTACATGCCACAATTTCATACTCATAAGGGTTCAAATTTTATAGATATATCAGGACAAAGTTCATCCATCCAAACATACTCTAAAATTAGGGTTTGAAAGGTACATAACTTACAATTGGAAAAACTTTTTATTGGAAGATCTATTGTTGGTGATTGAAAATTTGTGATAAAGAGAAAATACAGGAGTATTATTATCCCACATGACTCTAAAAAGTATTTCAACACCAATTAAACCTCCATAAATCTAATCTATAACTCATGAAGAAAATGAGGAGATACATAAAAAGCCTTCCAAAATGGAGGACCAACTTAATTATTTATGTGTTAGGTTAATAACAAGTGATGAGTTGGTAAACACACAAAGAAAAATTAAAGAGATGGAAAATAAGATGAAACAAATGGAAAATAATAAGGAAATACAAAATAAGATGGATGAAAATAAGAAGGACATGAAAAAGAAGATGGATGAAAATAAGGAAGAAATACAAAAATCCATGAATGAAATGCAAAAATCCATAGAAACCATTATCTTACAGAAGATCCCTAGTAGGGATATGGACATCCAAGGAAATCATGAAAATAAGGAGAATAAGGTTGTTGAGACTCAATCACATATGTGAAGTATTTTTTCACATTTGGAGAGCATAAATATTGAATCTCATAATTATGATCATTCATTACTCCAAGATCCACTTCATGAGGGCTTCAAGTCGACACCAATGAAATACTTCATTCCAAACATTGATATGCGGAAGTTTGATGGTAAAGATCCTATAACATGGATATTCCATATGGAGCAATACTTTGATCTACACCGAGTGTCAAGCTTACAAAAGGTACCTATTGCATCCTTGTATTTATAAAATGATCGATTTGTTTGGTATCAATGGTTTTGTGAAAGAAAAAATAATTATATTATATCTTGGTCTATTTTTATAGATGAATTGATATCACATTATGGGGATACTAAGACCAATACATTCTTTAGTTAATTGATAAATCTTCGAAAAAAGGTCTAGTTATAAAGAACATTTAACAATTCCAAAACCTTAGTCTCGGGGTAAATAACATTCATGAGGATAATTTGTTAGATCTCTTTATGGGCACTTTAAAGGAAAACATTCAACATGAGGTGTGTCTCTTCAAACCTAAATCCCTAGAGAAAGCTTTATGTATGGCAAGGAAGTTGGAAAAAAAATATGGCTACTAGAAGGGAAGCCACTAATAGATATAGAGAGCACCATGTTCCCTCTCCCAACCTCACTCAAACAACAAGGTTGAAACCTTGGTAAATGGATGAAAGAAAAGCAAAGGGATTATGTTTCAATTGTGACAACAACTACAGTAAGGGGCACAAATGCAATGAGAATAAATTATTCTACATGGATTGTGAATAGGAAGAAGATCAAGAATTTGAACCATCACAAGGTCTAGATCTAGAAGAGACTACTGCAACAATATCTTGTCATGAATTGGTCGACATTAGTACTCAACAAACCCTGAATATACAAGGATACATCAAAAATAAAAAGTAATGGTTTTGATTGATTCTGGTAGTACCCATAACTTCATCAATTACAAATTAGCAAAATATGTCAATTACTTTGTATTTCTATGATCTGGATTTTATTAGCAGAATGAAATGACTACAGATTATTACCAGATGCTTAACACATAATAATAGAGATAAGTAAAACTGGTTTTCTATTCAATAAGGAAATAAGCTGAAACTGTAAAATGCAGCGGAAAACAAGCTTGTTGGAATGGTGGCGGCTTATCTCTGAGAAGAGATGTGACGGTTGCACTCATTCGCAAGAAGATGATTACAATGAGGCTCTCAAGT
>ML783099.1:492349-503310 GCA_009831015.1 Picea engelmannii
CCTCCTAAGGTGAGTAATTAATTAATTAAGTCCCCCTTTAACACCTTTTCATTCTATTTCTTCGTTGACTTAGGCTTAAGTGACTTTTCCTATGCTTTTTGGCTTAATTCATCGTTTAGCCACCAAATCACCCTTATTTCTCCCCTTGTTCTTTGTTTGTGTCGGCCTATATTCTACGGGAACCAATAGACTACTAAGTCACTCCTTGTTGGCATACTCTTGGGAACAAAACATCACACTATGGAGGTTTGGGGCTACCGCTATCATTAAGAATAGGAATAGAGCTTGGACCCATATCAATCATATCCCATATTCATTATTCTCATAATTTCATTCCCATTAAATAAAGGCACTTTCTTCTGAAATTGAGTCTAAATCTCTATGTAGTGTCCAAGACGAGAGGTAAAGATAAAGGCATCAGTGGCAGAGTCACCAAGCCTAAGAACCTTTGTTTTGGTATATTTTGGTGGGAGAAAGATGAAATAAATGTTGTATATATTGATCCATAATCATACATAAAGTAACTATATATGAAAAGAGAACTATTTGGTTTGGTGTTCCCCAATGAATGAATTTGAGAAAGAAGAAAGATTTAGAGGTTGGGTTTTCCATATCTAATAGGGTCATTCTACATATGAGGAAAAAAGAGTCCCAATGGATTGATTATAGGGTCCTAACCTATATAATGGATAAGTTCATTGATGCATGAGAGAGAAGATACTAAAAATGAAGTTTTATTGTCCCAACTAAGACCTACTAGGCTATTCGTAACATTTAAAATTCTATTCATGATGATGTCAACACTTCCATATCAAGATCCAACAATAATGAAGATAGGGGTAGAGGCACCAATAACATAAGTATGCATGCAATTAATTGAAAAAACAAATAAAATCTGTAGAGTGAGTGAGACATTTAGCATGGGGGTTTGTTGTGAAGTTGTTGGGGTTGGACCCCAACATTAGAGAATGGATTACAATTTTATTCAAGAAAGACAATTGTGAGCATTGAAGGTAGAACATTCACATCTAAATCATTTCATATTTCATCCTTTTAATTTTATTTGATTTTTTGTTTGGGTTTTCATTGAGATTTCTCTTGTGTTTGCCTAAACTTTTTGCAAATCTAAATATTTATTTAATACATATGTTGATTATAATTTAATTTTTTATTTGAGAAAGTTTTCAATGTGCATCTTTATCTTGTGTGTGGATGGATTCACTTATCTGATAAAAAATTACATTAAGATAAATTTCTCAAACCATGTCCTCTAATATGAGAAAGAATAAGAGAGACGGTTTTGAGAAGAATGAATAGTGCTAAGACTAGGGTTTAGTTGGATGGATTCACTTATCTGATAAAAATTTACATTAAGATACATTTCTCAAACCATGTCCTCTAATATGAGAAAAAATAAGAGAGACGGTTTTGAGAAGAATGAATAGTGCTAAGATTAGGGTTTAGTTAAATGATGACTTAAATTATGCATGGTGTTAATTTATTGGTTAATATTTGAGGGTACTTTGACATGGATATATATCTAGTTTCTATGTGCATTTGTGTTATTTGGTAATACCCACAACCATATGTATTTAAAACCATTAGTGTTAAAATTCTCCTCATTTAATGTCAAAGAGGATGAATACTTATGTTGGTGCTTGTAATTTGGTCTAAAGAATGTACTATGTAGTGAATTAGATTTGTTGGATTTATTCTAAGGTTGCAGTTGAAGTTAATCAAGGGTTAAAACTGTGATTATATTTGTAGAATTTTTAGTAGGTCATGCATCTATGAATGCTTGAAACCCCATCATTTTATCACCGAAATTAAGTATTGAGTGTCAATCTATGACTTCTTGTGAACCGCTTGAGGGTATTTCCTCTTCATTGTCTCTATGCCTTTCTCATATAGAACGAAATATTTACCTCATGGGTGCTAGTAAATCTACTTCCATTAAATTCAATTCACTTTCAAAAAAAGTATGACACATGTGAATGCATATTTTTCATGTCCAACCTATGTCTTGGTATGGAAAACCTGTTATTTTGTATGCCTTGTCTTAGAAACTATGGGCTTTCTTTTCTATCAAAGTCACACACAAGTCCCATGTATGAAATATGATTGTTGAAACACATCCAAAAATTATTTATTCACAAAACATATGCATTTAGTCTAGAAAATGAAGATGGATTTCCCTTAATCAGAAAATGGTGCAACTTAGATGAATGCGCTTTTCATCTACTAAAATTGTACACTTAGAACATATACACATTTATTATTGGCTCAATTATTATTGTTGTTGAATAATGAATTGGCACTCATGCAAACCATGTAACTATGGTTTAGTCATGATATTAAATATGTTACACTATCTTTGTGCATTTAGTTTCATCAACTACTTGTTAATAAGTGCAATTTAGTGCTCCATAAAACTTGTCCATGATATCTCTTTTTTTTAAATAAAATGGGTACAGTTTGTGTTAAATAAAAAGAGGGGGTTATTAGTCTCATCTAGCCTTTTAATACAACACAAATTTGGATAATCTAGTCCAAAAAACCTCCATGAAATTCAAAATTTGTTGTAGACTATTTCCTATATGTCCTATCTTCATAATTCTATAGCTAGTGTTGTCTATTCAGCTTGTGTAAAGCCTTACATACTTTCCTAATAATAAAACACATTTGAAATACACCATAAAATATTAAAAAAAATTGTTACCTTACCTAAGATTGGTAGTCTTCTTCCTTCCTGCAATGGATGACAAAATGGATGTGTTAGCCCTCAATTTTTGGACAGATTGTTACTCCACTATGTCTTGTTCCATGGTTGTTGTCCGCTTGTGACCAAATGATCCAACTAAAACTGTTGTAGAATATGAATGTCTCAATTTTGCAAAACCAAGAGATTGTTCCAACTCCAAGTGCCTTACTTTCTCTTGCATTTCCTTAATTACAACATCTTCTTCATCAAGCTTCCCCTTGTTACTTTCCTTCCCAACCTCCAAAGCACTATTTTAATTTTACACTTTTCTACTTGTTCTTTCATCAACATCAATTGTCTTCTTAAAGCTAACAATTCTTTTTCATAACTCTGCTGCCACGAATTCCTCCATGCCTCCATTTTCCTAGTATCCTAAGCTACAACCTCTTGACTATCATTGCAGAGTCATTTCAAACGTATGAGAGAATCGTGAAATTTATCAATAGGACCAACCATTGGACTTAAGAAAAGGAGACCACGCATCAGAACTCTAAAATCTTCTAGAATTGAAACCAGATGCTAAGAGGCAAGAAGACAAAAGCACCAAGTCCCAACAAACCTTCTCCAATTCGTGGTGAAAGAAGTGCATGGAAAAAGAGCCAAAGGTTCAGGCTCCTCTACAAACATGAGAGCGAATGAGACTGATGCTTGAGAGACAAAAAAATAATAGCACTGAGACTAAGAAAAGGAGTTGGAGGGCCAAGCTACTTTCCAAATAGGAGAATAAAAAAACCAAAGGCTGAGAAACTAGAAACTGAAACAACCAAGCACCAAGTTTTGTAGCTCATCATGAAAGCAACACATGGAAAAGGAACCATAGCACCAGGCTCCTCTGCATGTAGGAGAACGAACAATCCCAAATCACTTCTCCAAAACCAAGAGATAAGCATCCTAAAGCCCATGAACAGAGGGGGGATAAACCCACATGCACCTTGACATCCCATTTAGCTAGGGTTCATATATATTAACATGTTCAAGAATGAACAAATTACATGAAGGGTCGCCCCCATAATCCTATATTGATTCATGCAATTGGAAAACTGCCACATGTCTTCCACCTTAAGTGAGTTCATATGCATGTAGAGTGGGTTAAAAAAACTTAGGTGTTATTAAAAATTCCTCAGCCACCCCATTTTTAAAACTTTTCTAATGGGTAGAGCATAGGCTTGATTTGTCATTGTGTCTACATGATGATTGAACCGTCTTAGGGACTGATAGAAGTTAACTTTGATGAATCCTTATTAAAAATTTGAGAACGAAGTACCATCCTAGAGAGATAGTTATATTTGGTAAGAGAATTGAAAACCATGTGATGAGTGATGATCATAGAATCACTAACTACTATCAAATCGCTAATACCTTTTATCATTCATAATTTGAACACCTTACCATAGTTCTAATGTCGTGATTTGATTGTTTGTAGGGATTGCCATGTTGATACTGAGAGGGGGGTGAATCAGTATCAAGTACAATTTAAAAACCTTTTCAACTTATACTTAAACCATTCAAATATATCCAATGATAAATGAACAATAGTATAAGAGTTACACCAATACACCATGCACAATATATGAGAAATAGTCAATAGTTATTGTTCAAGGGAAGTAATGACTTCCAAAGGTAGCTATAGCTTCTGAATATAAAGGGAGGGATAAACCTACAAGGCGAAGATACAATCCTCCAATATGAAGAGAGGGTTGACCTCTCCATCCTTGCCCCTTTCTTCCACCCAAGAATATATGAGAGATAATAAAACTTTACATTAAATCATCACCATCAACCAACCATCACATAGAGCCTGATAATGCTTCCTGAGACTTCTTCAACTTCTATAATTCTTCAATTCTTGGAATAATCTGATCCTATAGATAATATTACTCAATGTATTCTCTGAAAATCCTCCAAGTTTCACTACTTTAATCCTCCCCAAAAAGAATTTATAGAGAGAATGGTAGACTTTATTCAATTCTGGTTTATTCAAGAAAGCGAACTTGTATAGAATGCCTCGCGCTCAATATTTAATATCAGATTATGAAACTCACACAAAAGAAACTACAGTCTATACTCTTTCCAATGAAATTGGTATCACTTCATTTGGATTCTCTATGAAGAATTTATGACTTTTTTACCCGGAACACATGTTTATGACTAGCTTCAGGACTGGTCAAAAACCCTATCTTCCACAGAGTGTGTCTCCATAATTATAATGAATCAAGAGTTGAAACTCTTACCACAGGTACCTTGATATGTCTTCTCAATACCATAACAATTTCACCATCTGAATCGTTCTAGAAAATGAATGATAGCGAAAATGGTAAGATGACATGTAAATAACATACCTTAGAACACATCACCAAAAGACTTCATTCTCCCTTGAAATCTGGCCTTCTTTACTTCTAATTTCCTCTTAAATTCGACTTGTGTATCAAATGAATGTATAATGATATTTATTTATACCATTTATGTCACTTNCTTTTAACATTAGGGCCGACCTGACACTTTCTTATTTTGTAATTATTTTCTTTAATTATCTTCAGGGCCTACATGTACTTCCTTCTTCATTTCACTTTGTCATCTTCAAAAATTCATTTCTCCTCAACCATGAGGATCCACGTGACGTGCCACCTACCACCGAAAACAACATGATGTATATTATCCATCCATGGGTGTTGTATCTGCATGTGCATTGTCCTTCATGTCCAAATACTTTCATCAATATTGCAGTCCAAAACCAATGACTAGGGTTGACATCAATGACAACAACCAATCTTCCAACATGCCATTTCCCCTTGAAAAAGAGAGTAACTCTTGTCCTTCAAGGTCAAATATCACTACCCCCCATGCTTTCCACCCCTGGGTTACCCTTTGAAGTTCCATCAAAGAACATAACATGATGATGTTTGCTACAAATCCAAGTCTACAATTCTTCTACTGAAATTCTCATATGCCAATTAGAATGTGAGTTTGGTCTACCTACCTAAATGAAACTAGTTGATTTTGAAATTTATAGAAGGCATTTGACCCATAGCATTTCATTATACTCTATGTTATATAATTTTTTACCTCGAACACCTTGCACTACAATGGTCTCAACTAACATACATGAATCCTGAATCACCACTTTTCTAACTGATACCACATCATTTATGAAAATGATTTTGTTTCTATCCAACTAGATCTTCTAGCATAAAAAGAAAGGCATAGATATCTAGACTCATTTCAAGAGGGGTTTATTCTAAAATGACCTGGGATAATGCTTATGCCATGTTAGAAATGTTTCCTTCCAATTGTTAGGCATGTCTACTTGGATGTTTAGCTCAGAGAAAGCAAAGTTCCAAACCGCTTTTGAGAAGTTGCATTCCAAGAATAAATGAGCGTCATTTTCTTCAGTTTGTTTTCACATATGGTATCTAGTTGGTCCTTGTATTCCCTATTTTTTAGATTCTTAGCAACGAGAGTTCTCGCGTGACTTAGAATCCAGTAAACCATTTTAATTTTGGGAGGCCCTTCACTCCTCCTCATCGAATAATCTTGGTAATTCACATCTTGATTCATTCTATATTCCAGAGCCCTCTCTAACAATGTAAAAAATTATGTCGATACCTCGTCCCCTTGTATCAAGCATCTCTTTACTAATCATATAATCCCCTCAAATATTAGCCAATAAGCACTCTCGTTCATTAATCAAGTGATTAGGGAGATTCTCCACCTTCCAGTTCATCCAGAGATCGCCAACTGACTATCCCAAACTGATATGCCTACCATTGTCCCTTACCCATGTTATCCCATCCATATCTTTAATTCATAAAGATATGGAAATTGGTTGAGTGGAGGGTTCCCAATATTTTTATCTTCCCATGGACGAATAGAAAAACCATTTCCCAGAACACAAGAAAAAATTTCTTGAATATGGGGTTGAAGCTCTACAAAGCTTACAAAATGGAGAACTCAACCTCTTGGGAATAGGCTATTCTAGACATCAAATGTAATTTGGATGTGGATATTTCCGTGAAATGTGATTGATTTCCACTAGACCTTTTGTCCAGAAATAAGACACCATAGGATTTTTGCACCCAAAGCTCTGTTCATAAGATAAGGGTCCTTAACTGTAATTCCTTTGTTTGATACCAAAGATATTACTATATTCCAATGAATAAGGTGATATTTATTATTGTTTGTTTTACCCCCTACCAAAGAAACCTATGCAACAACACCCCTATTTGTTGCATAACTCCAACATGTGTCATCATAGACGAGCACTAATAAATAGGGAGAGACAACAGAAAATGTTCCAATGGGACCACCCTCCCACTAGGGTCCAACAATTGAGTTCCCCATTGATCCATTTGCTTCTTTGTTTTCTACAAAAACCCCAACCAATCAATTACTTTCAGATTTCTAAGAAGGATGTGAATTCATAGATATTTGAAAGAACCCTAATTTAAAACACAATAGAATTCAAGGATATTGGAAAGAATTCATGAGGTGAGGAGAGGCATTCCACTCTTAAGGAGTCGGGAGTACCCGAAAATCACTCTTAAGGAGAGCCGGGGATCTCAAGATAAGAAGGGTCCGAAGGAAACCTCCCTTAAGGGGTAGCATATTGAAAGCTAGGGCTCACCTAAATACACCTTAATATCTTTATCTCTCTGATTTACTTCATTGGGGGGAAAGCGTTGCTTGTTAAAGACCTTGAAAAGATAAATCTTGCTCGGTTCTTACTATCCACCCACTTTTAGATATTTTTAAGATGCATTAATGAAATGAATCGACTATATATAATCTTTAAGTCCTTCCAAAGCACCAGGAAAGTAATCACCCATACTTGACGAAGTGTTGCTTTCATGTAAACTAGTATCTCATTTCAGTAATTTGAGAGATAAGAAAGATAGTCCTTAGACACTCAAGCAACGGGAGAGGAAAAAAAAATCTATAGATCCATTGACGAAGTGTTTCTATAACATGGGTCAATTGGAAATTCAATGTTTCCATAATGTATTGATCTATCCCATTTCAATAACTAGGGATAGCATAAGGTTTTATAAGGAGATGGAGGGTTTATTTTGCGGGTGAAAAATAACAGGGTTTATAAGCAGATGGAGGGTTTACTTCATCGGATGAAAAATAGCGAGCGGGTTTCTAAGGTTTTCTATGGAGTTATGTACTTCTCTCTTTGGCCTTACTCTATCCCTAATTACCGAAGTGAGTCCATATGTTTAAGCAATACTTCATCAAGTAAGGAGCATTTAAGGTCCATCATGGGTTTACTTTGCCCTTCAGGTTCAAATTAGAAGGGTTAATAGCCACTCTTCTCGAAGTATTTATTCACCCTAACTTTCAATATGTTACTAAAATCCTGTCTAATACAGTTGTGACTCCTAGCTTTCAATAAACCTATGTTACGCCTCATATTTCTTCCCCTCAAACCGAGGTTCTGAAAGGTAGGTCTTACTGGAGAAGCAAGCAGATATGGATTGCTTGAGGGTTTTAGGGAAGCAAAGAGTATTTTGTGACGGTGAAAGGTAGGTAAGGATACCCCTTCGCAAAGCTCTGTTTGTAAGTAATAACCTTTTCAGAGAAAACATAGCTTTGAGGGGCCATAAAAAAATAAAAAATAAAGGGCCAGAACCTTACTGGTTGGGTTTACCATGACCTTACAGGTTGTATTTACCAGGACCCTATATTTATTCCCCTCAAAGAAAGCAAGCAAGAGATTGAATAGATGCGCTCAAGACCTTTCCCTTCTAAAGAAGGGCAAGACCTTACTATTAGTATATATTAGAACTTGAGCAAAGCTCTGCTTTTCTGCTTGTAGGACCTTACTATACTATTAGTTAGTATCATCAAAATATTTCAAGGCCTTCCCAAAGTATTAAAAAGTAATTGATAAGACCTTTCATCTATATAGGAAAGGACCATAAAAGTAATCCAAAGAAGAGAAAGACAATGATGCCCATTATTAGAACTTCCTTAACAACGACCCACCTTTGGTGCCCACCTAGCCCATTTTTGAACCAATTGGTTTTCATTTCCTTGGCTTATTATATTATATTTCACGATTATGAGACAATTGTTCATGAATGAACCACTCCTACCTCACAAATAAGAAATTGCTTAGTCCCTCAACTAAGAAATGATACAGTCAATACTTTACTTAAAGTGTGTGTGTTTGGGCGTAAGTATGCAGAAAGGTATATATATGAAGGTCATGAGTGTAAGGGTGGTATATGTGTGGCCCCTAACAATTACATAAATAAGGTAGCTTGTCTGGAGGCAGGGTGGGTATCTCAAGCCCGTACGAGATGTTGGCCCTTGTGCTAGATCACAGTGTTGAAGGGTGCCTCGTGTACCCATTGTTTAAGGGTGTTGTTGTGGCATGGTTCATGCGCCACTGCTGATATGTGTTGTTGAGAGAGAGAGAGATTTTTATGTATGTTGTTGATGGGATGCATATCTGCCCGAATTCAGGGGTGCGCACCTGTGTCTGCCTCCTGTTGCCTACTGTTGATGGGATTTTGTTGCAGTAGGTGCTTATGGTGTGGTGTTAATGCACGGGCATGTGGGTGAGTAGGCAAGGAGTCGTGTGTGTATGGTAACTAAGCATGTGAATTGATTGAGTAAGTTGTTCATTCTCAGTCTGTCAGGAATACCTCTGGATGAGGGCCCTACGATATTGACATGCATATGTAGGTGGTTCCTCCCTATATAGGTGGGAATATGCGCCTAGAGAATAGAGAGAAAGTGAGTGTTTTTCGCACAATTACTAGAGGGAAGAAAGGCATCTATGCAGAAAGAGCACATTTTAGTTCTTTCACGCTGCTTGTTTTCAGTTTCTTCTTTCACGTTGTAGATGGGCCAGAGGTGCCTACTTGATATGGGTGTGTATGCATATTGTTCTGTGTGCCCAACAAACATCTATTCACGCTACGTTAATTGCCCCTTCCTTCCTTTTTTCCAGTCTCAAAACCAATGTACTATGATATGGGGCAGGCACGGAGCACGACAAGTCCTATTGATTGAACTTCCCTGATCAACTCTTCCAAACCTCTCAACTCGATCTCACGCTACAGGTAAGCGGCTACATAGGGAAAAAACAACAGGTTAGCCTTGGCTCTAGAAGCATAAGTATACGATATACTTTTTCTTATTTAGCCCCCAAAAAACTATCGTTTAAAGATTCCCCACCTGCACTACGATGCTTGCTTGCACTAACCAGTGAATGGGATTTCTTATATATCGACATTGTCGTGGCTTCAGAAGGAGCTCTCTCCTCTCCCTATCTGCTAGAGGTGGATAGATGTTTGTTCCTTTAGTCTTTAAAGCACTCACTCCATCCACTCTTTCTGTCCATTTGACCTTGGACTATCAAGACTGAACAAGAGCAAGCATCAGTTTGATTCGCCAGGGGACAATAACTCAATGAGGATGTGAGACTTGAACTTTTCAAGTATCCCATGATCATGATAATGAATGAGTTTCAAAAATATCTTCTTGTTCACCATTAGATCTCACCAATACAATTTACATATTCCCCATGTTCGGATCTTTGCATGCACAATCTACAAAAGGGATTGAAGAACGAGTATAGCAAAGAACATCTATGTTGTCCAATTCCAACCATATCCCTTTCCTTCTTCCCGCTACCCCAATTTAGTTGAAGACTGTCCAAATGACTAGGAACGAAGAAGCTTTCCTATCTATAGAGAGATATAAATATTTCGTCAAAGATCCATGGATCACGAACGATATCTCTTCAGTTCGTTGCCTCTAGACTGTTATTCCACTCTCCAAGTGTCAAGCATTCTAATCCATGGTTTTCTAGGAATCAGAGCGAGAGAGAACCAAATAAGAGGAATTCGTTGTTGATTCCATTGAGCTAGAAGTTGGTTTCTCAGGAAAAGTGAGAAATAGACTTACCAATAAGCAGGCAACGTCGGGCTCTTATGTCTGTTTCAACCAATAATTATTCTATCAGAGTCTTGCCCCACTCCCTCACCTCAGTCTTAGGGTGGGTGGGAAAGAAAGAAAATGAGATGAATAGATCGATTGGGCTAACAGGCACGGTATGAAAAGTCGAAAGATGAAAGGATTTTCTCTTATTTTCTTGGCAATCAATATCTAAGATTCCAAATCTCCTTCCTTTAGGTTAGGAATTAATATCCACCTTCCTTCCTGACATTCGTTGTACCTCCCTTGTCTC